>JAHWFP010219206.1:38518-56739 GCA_023313725.1 Lithobius niger
TCTATGGCCGAGTGCATTTCGGTCGAATGGAGCCCTGGTCACGTTTCTGACCTTAATAACGGGTTCAGTGAGTTATCTTTATGCCAGTTGAGGATGTGGCCATAGCGACTAAGGCGCTATGCAAGTGATCTGGGGGCGAACTGGGTAGCTGGTTCGAATCCGGGTCATGCCACTCCGACGAAACGTAAGTGCATAAAGGTGGCTTACTGAACTACGTTATTTCTTGTGTATGATTTTCGCTGTTGGCTTAATTTCCAATTTTCCTTAGTATTATTTCCAGCGATTTATGTCTATTTATTACAAAACAAATATAGTACATAAAGTTTAATTTTTAAAAATAATTAAATCTAGATTAAAAAAAATTGATGGGATAATTCTGTTTCTAAAGTAAGTTGAAACAAAACAAACCGTATGTCGTATATGTCTTAAAATTAATACAGGGGGTTCGCATAATATGCTAACTTACTGGTTTCTTAGTAAACGATAATAATATTGATAATTAATATGTTTATGTAAGTGTTATTACATGCACAAGTACGAAGTCCTATGAGGACTTGCGTGTGCAGGCACCAGGATTCATAACTGAAAGTTCTTATACATTGAATATACTGCAGTTAAAAAAGCCATAATTTAAAAATGCTATAGGGCCGCCAACATTACATGTTGACGTACAGGAGCGGAGCGTGAGATTAAATCTGGGGAGGAATTTTTCCCGATATGTGGAAGGATCAGTTGCACCTACACTGTTGATCCCCCCCCCCTGTCCCTTTTCATTTTTTCTACTGCATCTTCAACAATTTTTTTTCTCGGATTGTTTCATTTTGATTGTTTTACATTGTTTTAACCATTGTAATTAGGGAACAATGGCACTCAGCAAACTCCAGATCCATTCTTCGTGCACTTGTTATGTCTTTGCTAAAAAGTTGATTGTTGAAGGGTTGTATTCTGTTCTGCAGCTGAGTCAGATATTTAGTGGCGCTGCGTGGTGGTATAGTGTGTTGTGTAGGGATATTGTGTAGTGTAGTGTACTTGTAAGGAGGTGTATTGTGTACTCAGTATTGATGGGGCGTATGGCTTTGGACCATGGCTCTCCATAAATGATCATGAAAGAATCCGAAGTAGAGATGTGGAGGTGTGATGTGGTTTGTAATTTTGGTTTGTATTTTCTAAGGGGCGTACGACCGCGAGTCGAGGCTCCGAGAAAATAAATTGAATTGAATTGAAAGAATCCGTATATTTCAGCTAAACGCTTATAGATTTAAACCAAATTAAGCTACGTTGTCGGCCTCGAAATTGGCAGCTAAAAACGATAGCATGGTGTATATATTTATTACATGCAAGCTTTCAGTGCTGAGTTGAATTGTTTCAAAGTAACCAGCAACAATCGACTGCATGCGGCATAAACCTAAAAAGAAACTCCAATTAGTCACTTCTTAGGGAGCCTCGCTCGCTTCGCTCCAATAAATATGCATACACGTGAATACAAGCATACCATAAATAAAATGATTAAAACTACAAAACAAATGAATAATGGTCAAAATAATATTTACAATTAAAGTATACAAGTAGAGTTTATACAAGTGTTTTTACTTCTTTAAAAAAAAAGTAAAAGTCAGAATTCCAATCCCAGGAGTTAGAAAAAATGGTCCTATTTTCGGAATACTTTTAAAAATAATGAAAAATTCTTAACTACAGGCTACAAGCTTAAGTATAGGCTACAAGTTTTCTGTCTAGCACCATGATGACTTCAATGAAGAAAAGTTGAGAATTACGAAAACACAAATTTTGTGGCCTCAGAATTGGATTTTGGAGCTAGAAAATTGGTTCCTTATACTTTTTTTTTTACAGAACTTAGAAAAAAAGACTTGACCCCTTCAGTGATGGTGGAAGAACAGCGAGCAATGGTAAGCCTGTGACCTAAAGTGACGTCCTTGAAAATGCGTTACAAGGATTTTAAAATCACGCACCTGAGCCTTAAGGCACAGCTTGATAAATAGCTTCCAGCCCATTCTCTCGTCACTTCACGTCATGCCTGACACCTGACGATTACACACACTCCCTTCCCCACCCGCTTTCCGACGTGATTTTGCCGAAATCGATATTATTAGGCTTTTTTAATATGTGAGTTTGAAGAATTGCTTTGAAGAAAGATTGATCAGTTCCAGATAGGCACTTTTTAGTGTCATGCATGTTTTCCCTTGAAGCTGGTTTTTCAATGGTAATAAAAAAAAATGAAGGGCTGCATTCCAGAATCATCGATTTTCGTACAGCGTCGTGATTGTCGTAAGATAAATTGTTCTGGTACGGCCAGTGACACACTGTCGTCACGACTCAACAAAAGAACGATAAGAAATCTTACCCACCTGCACATTCTCTCGACTTGCGCGAGATTTCCACCAAGATGGCCCCGTAAGAAGCGATGATGACGAGCAGTGGCAGTCCGTACATGCCCACCATGCCGAACATGTAATAGGCAATCTCGTGAGCATGGCTGGGAAAAGAGTTGAAGGTGACGCATTGGACGAATGATGTGAAGATATCGTGATGCTGCACGTGGAATACTACCATCTGCAAAAGAAAGAAAAACAGGAATAAAGGTCGTAGAAGAACACGTAAAAGGAAAAAAGGCGGCGGTTTGGGGTTGGCGATCAGTGTTTATGGGATGCTGTAACGAAAACTCGATCTGTTCCATGGCTGGTTTTATTTCTATACGTTACATGGTCACACGAGAAAAAAAAAGGAATAACACCTCTCGACGTTACCGTGTACCTGCGGCTTCACCTCATCGTGGCTGCCGATACTTGTAGGAAGTAAGGATTTCGCGTATGGAATTCGTATGTGTGCAGGTTGCTGATCTTTGGGTCATATTTGTATATTCTGTGCGGATATTGTGGACCAGGATATTGTAGACCACCATATATTGTGGATCATACACCAGTGGTTTCGTGGGAATCACTGAATTAAAAAAAAAATTGGGATTGGGGGTAGGGGGTATGGTAAGGCAGTTTTAACTGGTGACGCTTTCTGTGGGTGCCTTGCATACGATTTGTAAAGCCACTGAGATCACCTAAAGTGCGATGTATCAAATCAAGTTTGCTTTCTTTTCCCAAAACGGCTCAAAACAAAGGTTGAAAAAAAACCACGGTTCAAAAAAAATCAGAATTATTTATTTATTTATTTATTTATTTATATCTATTTATTTATCAGAGGCTTTTCTCAATTTAAATAAAATTTCTGATAGCAGTTATTTTATATTTGTCAAAAAGCAAAATGTCTTCGTTTATAGGTTAATAATTTTGCAGTGAATTATCCTGATTTTTTGCTGTACACTGGTTAATGCTTTTTGTGTGTGTTTTGTTTTGTTTAGGGCAAAAAAGAACCGTAGTTTAAGGAAAGGTATTAGAAAATCTACTATGCTTTTATCCACAACTACGATGTAATTTCTTTGGGAAAGATTGCAAACCTAGTAAATAAATGTACAAGCTGACCTATCTAAGTGAGGAATAGGAAACACACGCCACGAAATTCCAACCTTGAGTAACGAATATAAAAGAGAAAGTGCTAGGTTACCACATTCCAACAATATTTAACTCTATGCCAAGGGATCTTGAAAATTTAACAAGTTGTAACAAAGTAGAAAGGTACTGTACATAAAATCACATGGTTACTAGAAAATAAATTTATCTATTTTCTTCAGGTCACGGTATTATGCTGTTGGCGCACTATTATTGTTATGTTAGCCTAGGGCTTGTGGATTTTATTTTTCAAACATAAACATCAATACTTTTATAAAACCTCACTGTCCTGTTGTCCACTGTTGACTTTGTTTTTCACTCATAAACATCACTGCTCTTTATAAAACCGTATTTTCCGTTCTCCATTGTTGACTTTGTTTTTCATACGTAAGCATCACTACTGTTTACACAACCTCATTCTGCTTTTCTCAATTCTTGTAGTGGTTTTTCATCCATAAACATCTACTGCTTATGACCTCATTGTCATATTGTCCATTGTTGACTTAGTATTGTTGTTTACGTATGTATAGTAGTTAGATGTAAGTAGAGTAGTTTGAGCACATGGTGTAACAGGCCAGTAAGCTCTAATAAATATCAAATTAGAAAACAAAAATGAACTCGTTTGATGTTTAAGGTAAGGTTTAACTGATCAGAAGTGAAAAAAGCAAAGGAACACAAATAAACTTTCCTGTAAGGTTTCGTATACCGCACTGTTCCTGCACTGTTTAGTCCACGTGAAAGCTTACTGCTGTATTAACATGTTTTTACAGTTTTTACTTTAGAACACTATGGATCAGATTGGTTCATTTTACTTGGCTAAACGACATCGGTGAAAAATCGTGAAAACCGTAGTCTTACTGTGCTTAGTACAGACCTACACTGTAGGTAATTCAGGGTTCGTACGACTCCTTGAAAACTTGGAAATGTCATTGAAAAAAATTCAAATTACCAGTCTGAAGTCTTGAATATGAAATCTTGAAAAGTGGTGTATGTATCAATAGGATGAATGGAATGGAGATGACCTGACTTGAATAATGCTGAAAAATGTTGCCCCGATAGTATGGGAGTGTGTACTGTGTACCACTAAATAAATCTTAAAATAAATTTGAAAGTTGGGATATGGTTTTAATTTTATTTACGAATGGATGAATACAGCAGTAAGGTTTCACGTGGACTAAACAGTTCAGGAACAGTGCGGTATACGAAACCTTACAGGAAAGTTTATTTGTGTTCCTTTGTTGTTTTGACTTCGGATCAGAACCTTACCTTAAACATCAAACGAGTTCGTTTTTGTTTTCTAATTCGTGGTACTTTGACATACGAAGTTGGTTTTCTGTGTTCGCTTCAAACGCAGTGAATTTCGCTCGCTTCACTCACTCATTCAGTGGAAGTCATTCTTTTGAAAGTTGGTTTATCCGCAGCTCTCTTTCAGCGGCTTTGGGCAACGGACATTTTAGCTTTGACACGGGAGAGTGATATGAAATCATACACAAACCAATTCGTAATAAGGATAATGCTTTCTCTTCACGTGTGGGTGAATTGTTAGCTCAGCAGCATTGCCAGCATTTGCTTATCTTCAGTCTACGCCTTGGTCTGGCGTTTGCTGATTGGCATTGTTGCATAAAAACAATGTTTAAAACAATGTAAAATAATAAAACGGATCGTTCAGGGCCCCGTAACTCTGGAACGGGACGACCAATTGAAATTTCTATTTGTATAAAGGGCACATCTCCGGAGGTAGATCTTTCAAATGATCTAAGAACCAGCTTTATAGGACAAATAGTTTGATCTGTATAGAGAGCGTAGTAGAAACGTGTCGTGCCAAGAAGTACAAGAAGCCAAAAATGAATATCACGATTCCAGCTCAAGTCCAGATCTCGGCTGTGACAAATCGGAAATTAATAAAAGTTGGTACACATGTTCACCAAGTCCAATAATGCTTGTACACTAAATTTTGAGTTAAAAATATTGAAACACAGCATAGAAATTAAGCATCGAAATTTTGGCCTTAACATGGGAGGTTGAGGTAGCCTTTACTAGTATTAAATATCAAAGCAAAGTTAACAATGGAGAATAGGACAATGAGGGTTTATAAACAAGTGATGTTTACATATTTAAAACAGGTTTTAAAACCTCTACCTCGGTAAAAAAATATTTCTATGGCACCCTTTGGCCTTTCAGTCAAGCTAATAATCAGGGGATTTAAAAAAAAAACAATACTGCTATTTTTAACTCTTCACACAACTGGGAGTCGGGTTGCTGCACACATTTAGTTTATACAGACCTTACATTATGAATGTCCAAATAACGAGACAGGCTAAAGATGGTTGCTCGTTTTCACACAGTCAGGGCGCCAACAAAGAGGGTCGGGGAGAGGGGTCGGGGGGTGTCAGGTGCCGTGCTTAGTTATGGCACTCGTCATTTTCTTAATAGAGGTGGGTTCGTATTGTGTTGCAGGGCAGAGAAGGGCGAAAGGTGAGGTTGAGGGGAAGTCCTCTTAATGGTTGCCAGGGCGTGATTCGAGTCGACAGCAGGCACGGCTATCGACCAAGCAGGCAAGAGCGCACGCTCCTCATTAACTTGGTTTGTTCGTTATGAGGGACAAAAGGCACTGTAGCTGGCCACCACTGGCTGCCTTGTTCACACGCTTAGAAATTATTTTTACTGACTAACATGAAGTTTGGTATAGAAAGTTTTATGATTTGTTGGTTATAGTTAAGGTTTTACGAAAATAAATAGGCTAGCTTAGAGTAGCTCTGAAAGTAAATTTTGTAATGAAATACTTGATCTCGCGATTGTGTTTGTTTGTCAAGCTTAAGACGGCCGTGCACAAAATGAGACCTAGATTTTTTTCCAGGTACGCAGACTAACGCCCATCTCAAACTCATACTTGAAATGACGGTTAACTGTTTAGTGCCATCCACCACCCGATTTCTGCCAAACGTACCCATTAGAGGTTCTGGTGGTCAATGGCAATAGATAGTTAACTTCGAAATTGAGCATGCATTCAGAATACGGGCCTCGGCATTCTGAAGTTTAAAGCAGTCGATTTAGGGTTAGATCTGAGTTATGCTAAGTCTCTCGTTAGTTAAGTCTGGACGATCATGCATTACTTAACAAAGAGCCGTGCTATCCACATTGAGTTTGTCTTCCCTCCAAAACCAAAAGAATATCTATTGTATTGATGAAAAACTGTTATATTCAGTGGGGTGCACAGGGGAAAACGTGGGGGGGGGGGGCATTGCCGCTGCCCTTTTTGGGACAAAATGCCCTTTTTTGCCCTTTTTGAAGAAAAAACATGCCATATTTTGCTTTTCTACACTAAAAAATGCTGGTCGTAGCGAGGAGAAAGGACCTAGAGTCCTAAAAAGGGCAAAAAGAATGCTAGGAAGCCCAAGAAAGATGGGCCACAAATGAGAAAAAAGTGAGTGACAAGCCAAAAAAAAAGGTCCGCAGAAAAATAAAGCCTCAGCGTACCCTTTCACTGAAAGTTGCCCCTGCCCTCTCAATGTCTGTGCACGTTATTTATTGAATATATTCATTTGTTTGTAACCATGAACTCACCTTGCCAACATCTTTGTATAGCATAGTATCCTGTTAACCATAGATTGGCATCCCCACTCCAAAACTGCTTTTTCCATTCTCATCTGTCAAACTAGTAAGGTGTTTTTCGACACAGATAACTAGGAATTATTCCTCCCTTTTCCTCTACAAGCCCCAATTTAAGACGGCATGTCTCCAAAATCTCATTTACCTTCACCCTCATCCCATAAGAATGATTTACAGCTGATTAGGCAGTGGAAGGCAAGTCGCATTAACATCTTTAAATCCTGAACAATAAACATCAAAGCCCGATTATTATTCGTAATTCTTAATTTCGCCCGTAATCCAGTCCTTAATGCTATATAGCATGCATTTAGAATACAGGACTTACCATATATACTGAAGTTTAAGAAAATCTACAGATTACAAACAAAAACGTCAAGTGTGCCGTAAAAAAAGGGGGATTATCACTACTTTAAATGTTTAAACTTAATTGCTGGGCTTGCCCTTGAGATTTTTGCATGCCCTTCAGTAGTTTAAGTTTAGAAAAGTAACCAGTGTCACTTTTGAGGGGTAATTCGAATAAGCAAATTCGGAGCAGGGCCAATTTTCAAGGCCCACGTGGACACGAGATTTGTGAGGAGTTCTCAGGGACCCCAACAAAGTGGGCACCATCACCCACACTTCCGAAAAGTCTCTTAACATAATACCACAATTGAAAAACCCCAAAAGAGAAACCAGGAGTTGGAAAGAACATTTTGTAATTTCTATTCGGGTGAAACCATTGGGGTAACATCTTTTGAAAATGGGTTAAAACAGTCAATGAATAATTCACAGGCAAGGGAATATACATTGGACATTAAACCTACCCCCATCTTAAGTTTCATGGTTTGTATTGAATGTTGTAACGATCGGATGACTGAATACTTTACGTGGTCTACGCCTCGTTTTTTATGCGTCGAGGTATTCCCATTTATTCTCGGTATAGTATCGTTCATATGGCAGTGCCGTTCTCGGTCCAGTCTGGATAAATTCCATTCCGTCTCAGTCTCATCTCGTGGTGACTTATTGAAACGACACCGAGATGGAACGATACTTACATTGATCGAATCACTATGTAGACACGTGTTACCGTGATTAATAATGTATTAGACTTGAGCCAGGCAGAGAATGAGTTGATGTTAAGTCTTTTAAGACGTGGCTATTGCCGATCTCTGGTGGTGCCTGCAAGGTCTTTGATATATTGTTGCACCCATAATTACAATTATTTTTGAGTATTCAAAAATAATTGAATACTCAATTATTTTTGAGTATTCAATTATTAATCAATTATTTTTGAGTAATCAATTATTAATTATTATTCAAATATTTACTGTACTACCAACAGTAAATATTTGGTAAAACTAGTAAGTACTTTCAATGATTACCGCCAGATGGTGCCGTCATTAGTGAACCGAATGGCAAGACGTCACTGCCCGACTTTACATACCCGAGCATCGCCATGGCTATGGAAACTAGTTAAGAGTGACTAAAACAAAATGATCACGTTAAGAAGTCACCCCTTTAAAAAATGGTAGTTAAAATTAGGTTAGGAAGTAAAAATTAATTTTAAGCTGGATCAGAACTGGCTGATCAAGTTTTCTTTAATACAGCATTTCAGTTTTCAGATAGGGAATAGCTACGAGTGGAGCTAAGTATAACCATAGATTAGAAAGTTAACTAGATACAGCATCTTACTTCTTCCAGTCCTGCATGGGGCCCTAACGGTAATTGCGGCTACTGAACGCCTCTGCTAATGCTTTTGCTTTCTAAGCAGCACAGAGGCAGAGCAATATCAGAGGTATTAGTAGTGGCAACGACCGCTAGGGCCCCACGTACGACTAAAAGAAGTAAGATGGTATATCTAGTAAACTTTCTTAATCTGTGATATAAGAGCTCGTTTACGCAACGAGACCTTCTCGCTCGCCGAAAAGATATTTGCTAGGCAACCGTTATTTATTTACGATTAATTTCCCGTTTCTATTAAATTATTGCGGTAATAGACAACAAAGTAAATGTATTATAAATAACAACACGGACAAAGAACAAAGTGCAACAGTCATTTTAAACACTGCTACAACATTGTTGCTATTTCAAGCTATTTCCAAAACTTGCTATTCTCGCTGAAAAAAACAGCTTCTAGCAGTGATCAAACGACGGTAGAATAAACAGCTACTCGCAGCGAGAATTCAAAATCCAACATGGCGTTCATTTCGGAGTTATCGATTCGAAGACAAACCTTCGAATACGGCATTCAGAAATCTGTCTGTCGTCGTATACTGCAGTAAAAATTGTTTTCTTGTTGTCATAAATCGACGCTGTCATGTTGCAAGCATCGTACGTCGTGTCGCGAGGCACGAGGAGAAAATTTGCGTCCGCGTTGTTGCCATGGTTACTATGTATAGACAACTTGAAAGCTGTATTCTCCGACAAAGGCGAGAAGCAGCCAGCCGATTTAGTATTGACCAAGTAAAAGCTAGTAAGCGAGAAAATTGTCCTTGCGTAAACGCGCCCTAAGGGCGCGTTTACGCAGCGACTCGCCTTTGCATTCTCGCAGCTAGAACTCAATCGCGATGGCAAAGGTGACATTGCCATGGTAACAACGCTAAGTGGATTAGCTAAATCCGATATCGTTTGAGTAAATACTTGCAGTCTTATAATCCGTGCCAATAATATAAAGAATTCCTCATGACGAAACAATTTTCCCAAACGCTTCTGAACTCACGTTATTTGTTGTTTTCGTTGCGAGGCGGCAGACAAAAAACCGCCGCCATGTTGGAATTTGAGGTGATTTCTAGCTTCTAGCTGCGAGAATGCAAAAGCGAGTGGTTGCATAAACCCGGCCTAACACATGGTTTTGTGTTACGAGAAGCTAGCCAGTCGGTTTGAATCGTCATCCGTGGTTCAAAGTTCGTGTAACGAATAGATAATAGTTTAAATGGAACATTGAATAATTCATTCAACTTTAAATACTGCCAACGCACGAGTACTTCATCAACTTCAGAAGGTATTGTCGCTATTACCATGGTTGAATAAAGCCATCGATGTGGTCATTTTTTATTTCAAGTTCCCCGGCCGCTCAAATGAGGTTGCTTGTTCGACGTGATGGCAGACTGACACATGTCGCTCTCTGGTGCCGTTGATAAAAGCAGGTACATTTAAACATACGTTTTTCCAGATGCGGCATTACCTAACTTATCTACCCTAACTATGATTGTTACGTTCTAAACATGTATGGATTTGCTTGAACTCACTGCACGCAAGGTCCACCTATCCAATGGCAAAACAGGCGATATTCGAAGCACGCCTAGTCAGTTGATTAAGAGCCTTGATCGAATCACTACATGTACGTCCTAACGTGATTAACACTGTATTAAGAGCCGGACGACTTGCAAAACTGGATCAGTGAGTAATCCTTTAAGCCAGATAATATCAGTGTATTAAAGGACACAGTAAATCCTAAATCCTTTGCCACCTTTGATGGTCACAATCTGAAAACTTTATTATCACTGACAATCGCAATTCATGACAAATCCTTTAAAGTAAATCCAATTTTGTTGAGTTGGGTGGGGCAAACCAGAATAATGAACAATGCGTTTGCGAGAGTTCGACTGCTTTAAGAAGATGTTTTCAGGTTTGTTGAGCCTGATTAGCAATTTTCGACGTTAACTTAATAAGCTGTTTGTGCAAGTATCCATGCCAGTTTTTTTTTGGCAATAGATTTTTGGCGCATCAGCGAATCACAGACCAATTATTCTGAGAGTGCTGTAAATGGTCTGCCAAGCGGGCGATGAATAAGTGATAAGCAGCTCTTGTGCAAAACGTGGCACGAATCAAAAATAGTTAGCAACACACTAAACCAGAGTCGTATACTTAACCGTGATAAAAAGGCTTTATTAATCGCTTATTAAAGAATGAGAAGATAAATTCAGTAAGTGAGATCGGTTTAAGTTAGGTTACATTTGATTTGTGTTCAATGGGATGTCGATTGCAAATACGACTTAATGGCTCTGATTGGTGCTAACTATAGTGAAAACCGTAAACCCGAAACTATGCAAATGGCGACCGAATTGGTCGTTAGGCCCGATTCGGTTATTCCTACGTTAGGCGATGCATTACATCGGAATGCTTCACGTCAACTATACAGTGTACTTACGTGTCCGCAGTGCATCTTCAATCGATAAATGGTCACGTGAAGTTATTTTAATTATATATTAGTCAAAGCCGTGTTCGTTCGTTTCCACTGCAACGAAGATAACGAGGAGCAGGGAGCTTGGATATACGTACCTTTGATAGGGTGGGCCCACTTCCTATTACGTTTTACCGCGAGAAACAGTGAGAGATTTTGAGAGCTGCTTCAAACGGGTCTGACGTCTCTGCTCCCATTTCGCGCCATTTTACTGATTCTTGCATCTCATTGGCTTTTGATTTTGCTGATGAATCGACACAAAATTAGACTAACAAACGAACGAGTACTCATCATCAAACGTAAGCCGGACCGCTCCTATTGTTTAAATTGTTTTAAAGTTTTAAAGGCACATAACTCCTTTATATATATTTTAACAGTTTTCCTCGATACACTACCGGAAATAGTTTTATATGAATTCATTTACCTTTTATTTGATCGTCTAAGGGTACGATCCCGATGACAGATGTGGCGCGTGTACGCTAGTAAGCTTATTTTTTTTACCAATTGGTCCGAAGAGTATCTCACTCCCGCCAGAAAGCTTCTCGGGCTACTTTTAACGGTGACGTCACGCGATGTTTACACGCCTAGTCTGTGATGTAGTGATTTTTCGTGCACTTCAAGTCACGTGACTTGTCGCTTCTAAGAGAAAGCCAAGTGAGATAGTAGCTGCCTTACTCGAGGCACGCAGCTTCAATCCCAGTTAACCTTGTTCTGACTTGCGAGTCGGTAGACGCTGTGTGGGTAAGGATGATTTCCGCGATAGGCTCCAGCAGTCCTGTCAGGAAATAGCCTTCGAAATACGCTGTGTCTTGGGGCTTGGTGGGATGGCAGTGGCCCCTTGGCTTGTCCCAGGTGGCATTTTCATTTTCGCTTTGGCGTCCCTCCCGAAGGGTTTCACTCTACCAGCAAGGTACTTGCAGGAGTTCCGGCGGCTGTGTTCTCAGTACGCCGGTTATCAGCGGCTGTTTACTGATGGGTCGAAGTCAGACGTTGGCGTGGCGTGTGCTTGTGTGTGTAAGGGAGTCACGGTTGCCTATCGCCTTCCATCAGGCTATTCTGTGTTTTCTGCAGAGCTTTTGGCTCTCGGTTTGGCAGTGGAATGGATCCTTGACCTTCAGGGCACGCATTTCATTGTCTTTAGCGATTCCATGAGTGCCCTGGAGTCCTTGGCGAATTACAATCCTCGGAACCCCTTGACACAACGTGTCCAAGCTTTGCTTTCCCGCTTGCCTGGCCGGCGGAAAACCGTGCTTTTCTGCTGGATCCCGGGCCATGTTGGGATAGGTGGAAATGAGCAAGCGGATTCTGCAGCGAAAGGGGCCGTTTCTGGCCCGCTCTGGAGGGATCTCGGCCTTGTTCCCTCAGACGCCTTTCCAACTCTACATCTGAGGTTACACGCTTTTTGGCAAGCCTTGTGGGACAGTCAAGTCGGTAATAAGTTGCGTGCTATTAAAGGCACTGTTGAGGAATGGCACTCGGCGTGTCGCCGCAGTCACCGTGAGGAGGTGGTGTTGGCCCGTTTGCGCGTTGGTCACACTCGACTTACTCACTGTTTCCTTTTGCGGGGGCTTGACCCTCCTGAATGTTCTTGGTGTCGACAGCCACTTACGGTCCGGCACTTCCTTGTTGATTGTCACCATCTTGAGGGTGTTCGTCGTCGTTTCCATCTTCCGCATGACATTGCGCGTCAATTGGGTGATAAGTCTGTCCTCCTGTCCGGTGTTTTTCGATTTTTGCAGGAGGTACAGATGTATGACAAGATTTAGATTAGGGGTTTGAATAACATCTCTGTAATGTGTGGTGCAGTGGCAACCCGGACCACTGCACTGTGACTGAGGTTGGCGCTAATGACCAAGTTGTCGACGCGCCATTAAGCCTCAATCCCCCTCCCTTGTTCTGAGCTTATCACAAGAAATGGCAAGTGGAGAACGCATTTATCTATTCCACCAAGTAGATTTGCTAGAATCGGTAAAGGAAAGGACAAAACGAGAATTGGATCGACAATTAGGTTTATCCTATGTTTACCGCAAGAAACTAGGATTAAAGAAGGGGTAGTGCAGGGGTGTCGGAATCCTGACATGGAGATTGACAAAACCAAAGGCGGAGAAGAAATTAAATTGCGGATTGAATTTCAGAGGTAAATTCTCGTAGCAGACATAAGGCCTAAGGGAAAAACGTTTAGCTGCAGTACCAATTAAATTACAACTAGGGTCGGTCAGGAGAAGCTTTTCTTTTTTTTTTCGATGGTACACTTAAAACAGACCCAATTTTATGCCTTTTATTTAAGCTGTTTCTGTACAGTAACGCCGTTTTTGATTCCCGCATAATACTAAAACATGAAGTCACAAATTAGGCTGCAAGGAAAAAATAACGGTCGGGAGGAATCAATGAGATCGGTCGCAGGGGCGTAAAGCTACTGTTCGACGAAGGGGGGGGGGGGGGAAAATTTTCCCCCCCCCCCCCCAAAAAAAAAAAAAGATACATAATGCCTCCTTGAAATCGCCACTAAATTAATATACGGAACATAGTCGGCAACAATAGGACGTAAATTTCGACATCAACACAGAATAAAGACCCCAGAATCTTTTATTTGGTCAACTTTGTTCACATTAAACTAACGTGTGGGTAGTTTACCGCAGCAACAGACGGGAGACATTGATGATCATAACGTGCAGTCATCCTGCGCCAGAGTTTGTTTACCTTTTTTCATTTGTACGATGAGTCACATGGCGCGGCTACGAAATGAGTATGATCTAGGTCGGATGTGACGTCATGCTTGTTTCACAGAGCAATGCGCGCCGCGGTATGAGTAAAGCGGCCAGGACCAAGCGGGTAACACGCCGTAGCGGGACGCCCGGGAAGCTGACTGACAATTGAAGAGCCGCTGATCGCACATGGTGGGGACAACTCAGTCGGCTGCGTGTATTGAGTAAGCAGAAAAAATGCATTAAGAATAGGACCAAACGCGTGTTTTTTTGTTCAACAAACGGTATAGTCACGCTACGTACCCTGTTTATTGTTCAAGAAAAGGTCGAAATTATTTAGTATACTTTATTGTTGCCAGAGTGAAGAAAAAGAGGAACAATTAGTTTACCTAAACTGCTCTCTCCGTTTCTTGTGTGATCTACGAAACGAATTTTTATATTTATTCCAATTTCACGTCCACCTTTATTTTTTGCCGATTGGTAGGAAATTACTAAACGGATGAAGAACTTGGCAATCATGACCCACACGGTATGATGGCTATTTTTTAGCATTGGTTTTTGTAAACAAATAGGCATAAATAAAAATCATCTTGCATGAAATCTAAAAATAAGACAAAGAGATTTAAAGTGCTGTTACGAGTTATGACCGACACGTTTTTAACAATTTTTGTTCAACTCGGGCATAAAAAAAAAAGTCTCTTGTTTAACGGGAATTTATCACCGAAAAACAACATAGGGGCGGTAGGTTTTTTTTATGACACAAATTTAACAAACAATCTGGAATTTTCTTTCTTTTTGTAATTTTACAAGTCAGTTTGATCTTTGTTAGGGGAAACAAAGATATCAAAATTTCGAACTATTGACAGCCTGCATATCAATCATCGCTTGTTTTCGTTATTTCAGAAAAATCTCGTGAGGCTTCTCAGTTTTGCGCCGAAGTTGCCTACAAGTCATAAAAAAAAACCATGCGCATGGTTTTCAGACATGCGGGCAAAGACCTTGCAGTAATGGTAGTATGCACTCAGTCCTGTTAAACATGCGTTACTTTTTTTTTTTTTATCTTAGTCTTAGATTTTCTTCATTGAAACACAAAGAGGTAGGCTAGTTTGAAAAAATAATGGTTAACTTCTCACAACTTCTATATAAGCTCGGTTCAGCACTGATAAACAGGCCTATAAAACTCAATTATTCCGTCACTTGTTTAACTCATAACTTGGTAACCATCGCCCTCCCACTTTTTTCTTGCCTTCTCATTTTTCCCAGCCTTCCATCCCAGCCCCCACTGCCACATTTTCTTATTTACTTTTAATTTTTAGCTTTTGTTTGTTGACGGTAATTGTCTGTTTTGGGTTGGTGTAAGAATGGGCCCATGGTGAACAGAAAAAAAAGCTGATGGAAAAAAAGTTGCGGAAAAAATAGCCTCGGAAAAAAAAGCTGATGGAAAAAAAAACCGACGGAAATAAAAGCCTCAGAAAAAAAAGCCCCGGAAAAAAAAGCTGAAGGAAAAAAAAACCGATGGTAAAAAAAGTCGCGAAAAGCCGGAAATAAAGCCGATAGGGGAAAAATTACAACAATTCTGGTGTAAAATTACCTACAAATACTGCCTAAACATAGTTACGTGTGCATTCTTGCATTCATCAGCTGATTGCTACTCGACCAAAGTTACCTTAATTGTCTTCGGAATCATTTACAGGAAGACTCGAAGTCAAAAGTTTCCTCCCAAATTCTTTTCTTGTACTGGGAAGTGGTGGAGAGAAAAAGACGTGTTCAGTAAGAGACAATTCGTGAAATAACGAAGTTTCTACCAAAATTGAAATAGAATGGAAGGGGGAGAAGCATCGGTTATCATATATTTTCTACATATGCCGTAACTGGGGAAGAAGGAGTTAATTGGAGTATTGAATTTGACCGACTATGGATAATTAAAAGAAAATTCGACAAAACATTAAGTTTACTCAAAATACTTTTTGTTTTGAGAGTTATTCGATATTTCGTGCATAAACTTTGGTACTTTTTTCCAGAGTGTGTTGTCCCCCCCCCCTCCCAATCCTCTCCCCCTCGCACCTCTCCCATACCACAAAAAAAAAAACAGATAAGATGTATATAAAACGAGGAAATAAATTCTCGCATGAGCGAATAAATCGTACGTAATAAGTGAAGCTCGCCGTTATGTAATTCCTGGTCTTGGTCAGAACAACTTCGATTAGCCTTGCTTAATAACATGCCAGATGTGCTGATAGTATTTCCAGGTAAGGCCATTGTCCATTGTTACGCACACGCATATTTAAAGGTAATATTTTTGTGAAATTTCCTCCAGATTTTTGTTGCGTTTTTTCCCTATTGGCTTTTTTCCGCGATTTTTTTTCCAGGCTTTTTTTCCATCAGCTTTTTTTTTCCGAGGTTTTTTTCCCCTAGAATCGGGCCCAGCGCCTAAATCTCACCCTTTTGGCACAATCATTACCCCCCACCCTCCCATTACGTTGATCACCTATACATTCACGTGTTACAATAAAGTTTATTATTATTATTTTAAAGTACATTGTAATTGCCATGAAATGGCGTGGTGTGGAAATTCGAGTTAGATTGCGTTGATCCCAGCGTTACTTACTGTTGAAATGTTCTCGTAAAAAATAAATAAATTCAAGAAACTTGTCGTCAGTCCCCAAATGCCGTTTTTATTTCTCTCTGCTCAAAATAAAATTCAAGTGAGAAAACGTTCTTGCAATGAATTTTTAATAATAAATCACAAACAAACAGCGGGTTTCTGAGGTTATGTTGATCAGGTTAGGTAAGGTGCCGAACAGCTGTAGCATCAAAATAACGTGCTTAAAAAAAACGGTAGCAAGTGGTGGTCGCATATGGCACTAGGTCACTGGAGATCACTTCCAAACCACCTTTTACTGATAAAAGTAATAACTAAAGTTTTCCATACGCCCACAATAGGATACTACAATGTTTAGCGCAAGGGTTAGCAGCAGTGCGCCATACTATTAGGCCTGCCGACTGTCCCTACCATGAAGCTTTTTCTGCCGTTCAATTCTCCGCCGCGACGCCAGCGCTCATGGTGCGTCTAGACTATACTACTACTATTCCAAGGTCTTTGGCCAGGACGGAGGGATTTATGTGCCTTTAACCTACCAGTACAATCGACAATGCGACCGAAAATCGCAAAGTTTGTTATCAGACCAGTACAATCGACAATGCGACTGAAAATAGCAAAGTTTGTTATCAGACGGAGAGCACCGTCACAAGCGATCATCGTATAAGCACGCCATTGTTTTGGTTTGGAAGTAATGACGTCCCCGACTCTCGATGTGGGTAATCGGGTAAGAATTTGTCATTTTGATTTAATAATGTGTATTTTAACTTTCAGTAAAGATTGAGTGTTGAGATATTTCATAATTATTCATTAATTTCGTTCAAAACTACTCGCTAGTTCAAACAAATCTTTTTGTTGGTTTCGAAAAACCAAGCGTCGTCTGCTTCGAGGATTGGTCTGGGAGCAAGAACGTCTTCAACTGAATCTCGCTCGTGTGTACCTTACCACGGGAAATAGCTCAACTGCGTTCAACTCAGTGAACCGACCCGGTAGATATTAGAAGGTCCCTGGCGAGGAGCACACATTTACGAAGCCCTGTAAAGAACATACCAAAAAATAAAAAATGAGGTTTGTTATCTCGACATAACAAATTTGTTGTGTACATGGCTCCGTACAAGGTCGAGTGGAACGATAGTATTAGGAAAGATTGGTCATTCCGGAGCTCATTATCTTTTTTCCCCGCCAAATGACGTCACTGGAGCTTCTGATTTTATGCGTACTTTTGTGCGCATGTGCGTGAGAGTTTTACGAATTCATCGAGTTGCGTTGCGCAATGTATTATGTCTACCTACTATGATACTAAACGGTATTGTTTTAGTGGGGCCCTTAAGATATTTACGTCGTTTCTCAAACGGTGGATTAAGAAACAAGTGTTTCCCAGCAGGCTTTAGCCAACAACATTATTAATACGGATAATTAAAATTCCAGCCGAACTTCCAACAGGTGACCTCAACAATCACAGCTTTTATTTTTTTTTCTGTATTACTGCCACATCTATTACAAAAGTCCTCTCATCGTCGTGGGGCAGTTTGGTATTCATGCTGAGTTCGTGTTCCCTAAAATCAAACAACCTCCCTGAACTTCTCTACCGTACTGGCCTAAAGAATGGGGGGGGGGGGGGGGGGGGGGGG
>JAHWFP010219206.1:57139-78015 GCA_023313725.1 Lithobius niger
CGGTGTTTGCTGTATAACAACTGCCGACAAACCCGTAGGCCTACAGCTTGAACTGATTTGTCCTCGTAAATAATAAACAACTGTAAGTATCGAAAAATAGCTGGCGCAGACGTTGACACCAAAGAAGAACAATTGAGACGGTTCACGCTATTATCAGCCGCCGGGGTCGTGCGTAGAAGCCGTACTTACTCGTTAAGTTACCATGGTTACCATTTTGAGCTACCGCTGGCTCCGGCGTCTAGTGCTCATTTTCAGTTATATTGTCGATTGGAATTCGGTGGCTTAATACACACGAACACACTTTTTACGTTCGGAGCGGTCCGACTTACGGTTTATAATTAGTATTCATTAGTTTGTTAGTCCCGAATTGCGTCGATTCATTAGATCGAAAACGGCGGCCATGTTGGATCCACAGAGCACAGAAATACGTGACGTCGGTGGGGCGCCTACGCATAGAGTGTGACGTCACAAGATCTTTTTCCTGCCATATGCAAAAAGTGTCGGAATAGACCGGTGTGGCTCCGTACATATTAGTAGTTCAATGGAAGCTAACTTTGCTTCCAATAGCGCACCAGCAAAAATATTTGCGATAAGATAAATACGAATAAATAACAAATATGGATGTAAAAACCAATATCTAATTTAAACGTTACGTAAACATTTAGGGTAATTTTAGTAATGCGTGAATTAAAGTGTTTCAATGGCATTCTGTGATAGTTTCAACGGTGATACTATCTATACGAAGTCAGCGTCCTAAAGCGTAATGCCTAACGAAACTGAAACAAAACGGAAAGGGTACGCTGCAACGTAAGCTACAATGTAGACTAGCTAATAAATTAAAAAAAAGCATAACAAGATAAATATAAAATGTAGAAATTCTTACATATGCCCATAAGTGTTTGTAATTGATATATTAATAAACTGTAAACTAATTCTTGGGAGATTAAAGGCGCCGGTACACCATTTCGATAACGTTGCCCATATTCTAAACACAGCATCCACGTTCCAGATTTTCCGTCATCCATAGGCTGATGTGGGTCACGTGATCTCCGTTTCGTTTTCTTTCAATTTACCGCTATTTTTTTTATATTGCTCGAAGATTCTGCGGTGCTGTATCTAGGAGTTGAAAAGATGAAAAGGCGCCTTTTAAAAATCCCTCCTGCAGCGTGTAGTTATCGTTTTTTGTTTTTTTTGGAGCATTCAAGTTTTTGCTTCTCGAAACTCATTCGTGCTTTTTGTGTTGGCAAAATAATAAGCTCCTTTGGCACTTCGTGGCTCGGAATCTTAATAATTAGCCATCACAAGTACTCACGAGTTTAATGGGAGCAAAAACTTTCGTGCTCCAAAAAATTACCGATAATTACCCTTGCACTCGGGATATTACCTATAATAACCAACAGCATTTCTGCAATCACGTTTTTTTTTCTGTCGATCGGCTCTCATTAAAAAAAATCCCCTTGCCAATTATTCATCAAAGTAGCACCGCATCAGCATTTGGAGACGAAAAGGACTGATTTTAACTGATTTAACAAACTTTAATTAGATC
Source organism: Lithobius niger (assembly GCA_023313725.1). Lineage (NCBI taxonomy): Eukaryota > Metazoa > Arthropoda > Chilopoda > Lithobiomorpha > Lithobiidae > Lithobius > Lithobius niger. Next base: position 58,686 of record JAHWFP010219206.1, read on the forward strand.
CATAATGAGGGCTCAATTGATTAAGCATACTTTTGAGTCTGACGTGTTTTTTTTTCCCCCAAGGGGTTCCTACTCTTTGAAAAGCGTCGCTCCACTTTACATTGCAATGAACATTTTGTCATCCGTTTATTTGAGGCAGGTTGACTGGTGTCGGGCATAACAGTAAGAGGACCTTAAATTTCTTTTTGATTTCTTTACGGTTTTAAGTCCAACACTTAGTCACTCGTTAATATAAAGAAGGATTAAATCAGAAAGCAAATAAACATGAAAGGAACTCTGGAGGACAAGAAACTCTTAAGAAAATTAATGCAATGGTGGCATAAATTAATTTTTACGTATACTGGACCTTCCCTATAACTTTAATTCTAGTCTGAGTGAGTTGCAAAGACGACCTACGTAATTGTGAAACCTTAGATGTCACCTCACTTCGTCGGGAGGAACATGTTCCCACGGGAAGCAACACTCAGCAAGCGTCATACGCACAATTTAGTGACGTCATCAGCAAACGAGAAGAAACCCGTGCTGTTATTACGGTGGCTCGCTGGGACACACAAATTTTTTTCTACACGAACACACAATTTTTTCTTCGAACCGGAACTTCGGCATGCCAACACCAAGTAACACACACAACAACAGCACCCGCGCCAGCGGCTATCTTGTCCAGGTTTGATAAAGGTTTTGTTTGTAGAAAAAAGTTGTATGCCCCTACGAGTCATCGTGTGTTACGACACAGCCACCTACAGTAAAGGCCGGATCAGATCAAGACAAATTAGGCGCGTAGAATCAACCATTGACAAAGAAAGAAGTGCAAGTTTGCTAGGTGCTGCCATCTCTACAACAAGCGGCGAAATTTCAAACTAACCGACGAGGATTCCAAATTCTGTTAACCGATGACGCCACTTGGCAAACTTGTCGCGTCGGTATTTGTCACGCCTTCTAGTGGAGCATTGTGGAAGGCAAAGCTGATCCGGCCGTTACTGTAGGTGGCTGTGGTTACGATCACACAGCTTAAAAATGGCCATCAAACAACACGCTGTCGCTGAGGACTGAGGAGAGCGAATTTCGTGAAGGTAAATCGTGTTAGCTAACATTTTCCGTACGGTTTCAAAAAATATCGTGAATCGTTGTGGCACTTTGCGACAGCGCAATGTCTATTTGTTGGCATTTTTGAACTCAACACTATTGACAGACAACGTCATGTTGTCTTCGCCTCTGTGGTCCTTGATCTGAGGGAGTCTGTGTAATCATGTGACCTACGCAGCCCTCAAGCGGTGAGCGCTATAGCAACCCTTTTGTGAAGTAACGTAGCGACTGTGGGAGTTTTTACCCGCTGGTGAAACTAGGTTTCAGGTCTGCCTAATCTCTGTTGTATTTATTGAATGTCGTAAGGGTTACAGTGCAGTATGACATCCGAATCCTGTTAGTCAGTATTTGTTCATATCCACCCAAAACCAATATTATAGTGTACAAGTTTCGAAAAAGATCACCAGAAAGTACTGATATCATTCACCCTAAAAAGGTTACCAAGGTTTACTCATTTAACGCATCAGTCCAACAGAACAAAAATTGTTAAGAAAGGTAATTTAATAACCGTGAGTTACAGTTATTTTTCGTAAAGAAATGTTTTATTTTTTTAGTTATGCCATGAGTTCATAAAGAGACCCGTTTCGTTCATACGGAATTTTTTGCAATCCTAATGCAGGTGAATACGTCACACATATATTGCATGTTTAATTGTAAGCTTCATTCTTTTAATTAAATCCTCTAGTCTTGGCCTAATGCTTCTATGGTCCTTTTTAAAAAATTTTGTAGCATATGGTGTCAAGTTTTCAGGTGTGTCATTGACATTGATATATTGCGCGTTTTTGTCGGCCTGAACCTGAACGGCGTCTCTGTCAGTATGTTATTAATATTTAGAGGAGCCATAATTATCTTTTTCATACATTTATCAAGTAACTTGGAGAAAACGATCAACGTAAAAATCGTGCTTGAATTTTTTTTGGCGCTGTTTTGTCTTCTCTTTTAAATACAGGAACAACTACAGCATGCTTCATTTGCTTTTGAAAAATGCTAGTTGTGAAATTAGAAAGCAAAAATAAATTTGTTTGTTGTTCGAACTCGTTTGTTAAAGCATGGAGCTGGAAGCCCTGGAGTAGCCACTCTTCGCGCGAGCGTGGGGCAGGGCGTGTACTTCCGGTGGCGGCCATTTTCTAATGCTTAAACCGCGTGAGGAGCAAGATAGCACGTTCAACCACGTTCGATAGTTACAATAACGTTTAACAAACTAAGAGAACGTAGCGGTCAAAGGAAGAACTGTAGTTTGTTTTGGTTGTTCCTTCCTACTTTATTTTATTTCCAAGAAAGGAAGTATACGACTTTTTTTTGTGGGGGATGGGTGAAGGGGGAGAGGAAATTGCTCCTTCCTACTTTTTTTTTTCCAAATAAGAAAAAAGATGACAAAACAAGGTTTTTTTTTAGGGGGAGGGAGTTGCTCTGCTCCTATTTTTTTTTCCAAATTAAGGAAATAGATGACAACAGGGTTGTCGGGCGGAAGGGGGAGGAAGGGAATTGCTCCCGTTTTATTTTTTTTGCCAATAAGGACACATAACACAAAAGTGGAGTTTTTTTTTGGGGGGGGGGGGTAATTGTTTCTCTGATACTTTTTCTCCAAATAGGGACATAGATGACAAAATAGAGGATTTTTTTTTTGGTGGGGGGGTTGCTCCGCTCCTGCATTTTCCCCCCAAATAAATGCAACTGCAGTGAAACTGCTACAACGGGTGCTTGTTTATATTTTTACTGGCAAGCTATTTGTGATCGCTTGTGTAAGAGTTCTTCCATTGTGGGAATAGGAAAAATAATAAAATTATTTCTTTATTGTTGTGGAGTAGGTGGGGGGTGGGGGGGGGGGTGGAGAAATCGGGGGAATAAAGTGCATTAAGTAAGTGTATGCTGTAACCCGTTAGAACACAGTAATTAAATAAGAATGCGGGTTACAGCCTACTAAAAAAACGTCCTCCACATGTTTTTCTCCCTCAGTATTTACCATTGCATATCACTGTTTTTTTTTCTTGCGGTTTCTTCATACGTTTTTCTGAACGAGGAAAGAAATGGAATTTCGCTTTGGGGAAGAGGGGTGGTGAGAGAATAGAAGAGAAGTCAAATAAGCTACGTAACGAAATTTGGTTTTGCTTTCAAAACACCAATATTGTCGTAAAAGCATATTCCCCTCCATCGAATTTTATTGCATTTTTTCTCAAAATTTACACATAACGTTCGCTGCAACCTGCCGTCATACTTTTGTGTAGCCTACGCGCGTCTGCCTATCAACATTGCGGCTAGGTATGGAAAGTACGGATCGAATAAATTCTCCGGTCCTCTGCTTACCTTTCGCGCAGTAAATTTCACGCTGCACGTTGCATACCAGCATCAAACTTGAGTTTGAACAGTGCTGGTTATTTTTGAGGTACGATACAGGTTGACAACGATGAAGCAGCCAACTACTACACACAAACTTTACGTACAATGTTCGCCGCAAGCTGCCTACGCGCGTCGGCCGTTCATTCATGCCGTAGTCGGCAGTGGATTCCCGCCGGCCAGGCCTATCAACAAGCAACGATACGTTAGAATAAATCGAATAAATTCAACAGCCCACTGCTAACTTTTGCGCGGTACCTTTCCCGCTGAACGTTCCATACCATCATTAAACTTGAGTTTGAACAGCGCTTGTTATTTTTGAGATCTGATACAGGTTGCAGCAGCGAAACACTCCACATCGAACCGACAATTACAAAATGGACGCCGAGCAAGCCAGAGCAGGCCGCCAAGAGGGAAGTGACGTCATGTGACCATGCCCATTGGTCATTGTTTTTTTGTCTCGGGAATGAGCCCTGCCCCGCGCAGCAGCGTTGAGTGGCTTGTCCGTCACACTTAGTATGATAGTATATAAGTCCATGGTTAAAGTAAGGTTTAAATGAATCGAAGTCAATACAGGAAAGGAGCACGAATAAGCTTTGCTGTAAGGTTTCAGATACGACAATATTGCTGTAGTGATTAGTCCACGTGTAACCTTACTGCGGTATTGGAATGGTGTTTTTTTTTACAGTTTTTACTGTAAAAACGCAGTAAGTAAGCTAACGATTGGTGTCTTCGTGCGTCATACTGTATAGGGTGTCCCAGAATGTACGCCGGTTATTTCATTGTTTTACAAAACGGGAATCACAAAAGATATCAACAAACTGTTTTTATTAACTGAAAGCACAACTCACCACCACGTGAGCATCCTTTGTTGCACGTAGTGTATCTAAACGAGATCCGATTTCCAGCCACGTATTTTCTAACATTTGTATAGTAACAGACACAATAGCGTCATTAATTAGTTTTCAAGGTTCATAAACGTTTGAAATTGGGGTACAATAAACTATATAATAATAATAATAATAATAATAATAATAATAATAATAATAATAATAATAATAATAGATTTAGCCTAATGGACAAGGAGAGGGCAGGATACAAGATCGCTAACGCCGTTCCTGGCAGGGGTGTGGTTAATAAGTTCGTTTGAGAAATTTGGTAAGGGGTTGGTTAGTGACTAATCGTCGAAAGGCTGAGACAGATGGGGCGGACACTGCCTCCTTACTAAGCGAGTTCCATGGCTCGATGGCACGATGGCTTGATTACTCGAAGAGCGAAGAATTTTTTTCAGATCTCGGAATGTGGGGTTGCACCAGACAGCTTGAAGGAGTGACCCCTAGTACGAGTTGATGCCGAACAATCAAAGAGAGGAACATCAATGGGCAACAAACCCCTGACGATTTTAAAGGTTAAAGTTAAGTCGGTCCAGAGACGGCGCAGCTCTAATGGCTGTAGGCCAAGCCGTGTCAAGCGGTCGACATGAAGAACGTCGCGGAGGCCGGGTATACCACGTGTAATTTGTCGTTGCACCACCTCGATACAATCGATGTCTTTAAGTACGAGCGGTGACCAAACTGGGCTTGCATACTCAAGTAACGGATGAACATAGACTTTGAGAGCCCAAACCAAATTAGCGATTGAAGATTTAGTGAAGCAACGTTTCACGATTGCCATGCGACGATACGGCAAAGCCAAAATCTTCGCGCAGTGTAATGATGATTTAAGATCCTTTGCCATCCAAACTCCCAGATCTTTTACCATGGTTAAGGAGTCAAGTGAGTGGGAATCCAAATAGTAGTCAAACTCTGGGTTGGAGTCGCCGACGTGCAGGACACCACATTTACCATGCGACAATGGAAGTTGCCAAGTCATGGACCAGTTGAAAATGTTTTCGATGTCTGATTGTAATAGGAATCCTTCCTGGAAAGTGATAATTTCAGAACTTGATTTGACGTCATCAGCAAATTTGTAGCACGGTCTGTCGTCACTTGAGGTTGAAGGCTGTAGGTCATTTATGTAAATGATAAACAACAGTGGCCCTAAAACAAAGCCCTGTGAAACCCCGCTTATGACCCGTGAAATCGATGACCTAGTTGGTCCAATGACCACCGACTGTGTCCTATTTGACAACAAGTCTCCAATCCAAGCCAGCACATTTCCATCAATGCAATTGTAAGACAGCTTAAAAAGTAATTTGGAATGTACCACGGACTCGGAGGCCTTCTTGAAATCGAAATAAATAATGATCAATGGTACACCCAGATCAATAGCACTGGTCCAATGATCCAGCACCAAACGAAGCTGCAGCATCGCAGACCAGCCCGGCAAAAAGCCGAACTGGTTTTCGTCCAGTAGATTGTTCTGTAGCAAAAAAACTGCATTATATTGTCACGCCCAATTGTCTCCATGACCTTGCATGGGACCACCGTAAGTGCAATCGGGTGATAGTTAGCCGGATCAGACGCGTCGCCCTTCTTGAAAATCGGTACAATGTTTCCGGTATGCCACAAAGATGGAAGAGTATGTGAGGATAAAGAAAGATTAAAAATAATAGCCAATGCTGGTGCAATGGCCATGCCAATTTGTTTGTAAAAAAAATCTGAATAGCCATCAGGGCCTATGGAATGACTAGACTTGATTCTTGACAAAACCCCCAAAACCTGTGTGCTGTTAAATTCCATATTGCAGAGACGTTCGTGGTTGACCTCCAAGTTGTCAGATCCGCGCGGAACAGGAAGAACATTGTTATCAAGAACCGAGTTGAATACGAACGCCCGATTTAAAATGTCAGCCTTTTCCAAATCCTCGGTAACAAAAGTCCCGTTGATGTTGAATGGAGGTAAGGTACGTGCTGAGAGTGTCATAGTTTATATCGACGGAAAAGGCTGGACAAAGAGCCGTCAAGAAGTGGCAGCATCGCACTGGTTGTGCCAATCATCGACCGCAGTACCGTAGTTGCTCTTTAGAAAATTGAATTTATTTTTGCTTAAAATAGAGGGGCAACCCTTAAAGGTTTGCCAAGCAAGCAACTTTTGTCTGCCAAGTTTTTTAATAGAAGAAGGGAGAGATGGTGCAGATTTGGATTTCCGAAGATGAGAGACCTTGCTTCTTCAACTTGAGACAGTGTCACCCAAAAATTGATAGAAAGCAGTCCAAGCACTTTCAACATCACAACCAGGAGAGGTGACCAGACTAGGCCAGTCTACTCCAGACAGCTGTCTCCGAAGTTCAAAAAAATCAATTTTTCCCGGGATAACAATACCAGGTCTAAGGACCGAAGGAGTGCAGTTGACTTTAAACCTGATCATGTCGTGGTCACTGGTACCCAAGCTATGTATCGGGCGAATATCAAAAACCAGTCGGTCGTTCTCGGTAAAAATTAAATCAAGGATATTTGTTCCTCGAGTAGGAAAATCAACAAGTTGACGCATGCCCAGAATTGCGGTTTTCGATAAGTCATGATGAGGCCTAACAGTAGCGGTACGTGTGGACCAATCTACAGAAGACTGGTTGAAGTCACCCAAAATGATATTAGAGAAAGTTGGATTGATGGTATCAATTATATATTTAATATTTCACTGCACACAGAAACGGCCTGGAAAGAACCATGACCCCACCAGCCATGGAGCCCGATCCAGGCGAGAGATATGGTAATCATAGTTGCCGATGATCATAGAGTCGGTCGTCGAGTGATCGAACCAAGTCTCTACAACCAGGATGAATTTGTGCCCCCCCCCCCCCCCCCTCTCCGCCAAAATTGCCTGAAAGTGGGAGAAGTTTTTAGTTATACTACGGGCATTTAAGAGTAAACAAGATAAACCAGAGTAGAAACTAGTAGGGTAAACAAGGTTGGGTATATTCCCTGTTATTGATGCACATTTGGGTGTGGTATGTGTAGTTGGATTATTTCTGCCTGTAGTAGACCCTTGGCCTTTGCCGTGAGATGGATACCATCACATGCAACCAATGTGTGATCGGTGCAAATGTGTTCGTCCATTGACACGAAGTTGACATGAGATTCTGTACAAAGGTTCTTGATAAGCAGGTTAGTGTGGACAATCTTAGTATCCTGATCAGGGTGCACTTTGAGGAGACGCGGAAAAATTCCCACGACCGAGAGCGCACTTTTCGTATTTCGCTGATAATCCTGCTGATGAGAAGAACAATACGATTCGGAGGGTCGAGGTCTAGGTCGTTGGAGCCCACACAGAAGACAACGTCAGAATCAGGATGTGATTTGGATACCACAGCTGGTGTTCTATCCACGAAGGTTCGAGTTGTAGCCCCTGGCCAGGACCATGTCCTCGATTGGTCATGGGTGCTGCAGCGAAGCGAGCGTGCGTGGGAGTGCCCAAAGATAATGACTGGGTTCTGTAGTTGGCCTTTGTGATTTGGATCCGGTTGATGTGCTTCCCTCTCTGTTATCTGCTGATTACCATTAGTCTACTCCTCATTTCATTTGTCACACGTTGCAAGAACGGTAGGGAGGCACGGAGACGGTCTAAGAGTTGATTCTGATCAGAAGTCTTACCTGGAGCGGCCACTAAGCCGGAATCAAGACCGGAACTGTAGATGCCGGGTTTGCAAAGTTTGTGCTTTTGCGGCGTTTGCGGCGCACAGTGTCGAATGGTGGTACAATATTTCCCTGTTGAACCAGACTAGGAGCACCACGTGTCTGAATGCTGGAACCGGACTCAAGTGCAGTCTGGTCGTGCTTCTCGAGATGTGAGGACAAAGGCCGTAGTTCCCCATCCTGGCCCATCGAAAGAATGGTAGTACAGAGGACGGCGTCCTTACATGAGGGGTTTGCCACACTCTGCAAGTTGTCACCAGTTGCCTGCTGTTGTCTACATAAAACTGTGTTGGAAAGATCACCGAACAGTGAGATGATGTGGTGCAGCATTTCAGACTTAAGATCCGATAGACGTTTGTGAAACTCCGCAACAAAAACTTCGTGGATGTTGTTCAGTTGTGTCTTTATATCGGAGTACGACGAAGTCAAAAACGGCTACTGGCAGTTGATATCATGAAGGTCGAGATCCTTTTCAAGGCCAAAGGTATCAAGCTTATTTAGGATTATCAGTGACTGACCCATCACGTTGTTGATGCCGTTTCCCTCATCGTGGTCCTGGCAGTTGAGTGAATTAGAGATGGGGGTAGAGCTGGTATCGTAAAAGATGGTGTCACGTCGATCTGATCTGGACACCCTGGGTCGTTCCGTAGGACCACATAGACTGTCCTGGACAGTCGCCATTGTAAGCAATGAAGTTTGTGATCGTGAAAATACGGCACCACACACTCAGCACTTGAAAGGCTCCCTATCAGAATGTGGGCATAAAATGCGTAAAAATGCGGCAACACACTCTTCACATTTAAAAGGCTTCTCACCAAGATTAAAAATGCAGCAACACACACACACTTCGCGCTGAGTGTTTGATCAGAATTTAAAACGTGTCAATGCGTGGATTAAGATATGTAAAACCTGCAGCAGCAGACACTCTGCATTTAAAAGGCTTCTCCCCAGACTAAGTTCGTCAATTTATTGTAAACCAAAAACAACACATGCTTCGCACTAAAAAGGCTTCTCACTAGAATGGATTTCACAGAGTTCTCAATAAAACTCCATTTCACGAAGATACAGCAACACACATTTCACACTTAAAAGGCCTTTCTCCGAAAGGTAAACAACCAAGATGGCCAACTTCCACAAGAAAGTCTCAAAATTTAAATCGTGTGTAAAAAGGTTCACAGAACACCCAGAAACGTCAAACCACTGTAGAAGTGACCACTGGATGTTCAAAGAGTCCACCTCGTAGTTCTTTTAGCCCACCATGCAGGGCTTAATTTGGGCTGGAACGGTCCGGAACGGCATTCCGGTTCTTTTTTAAAGCCGGAACGGCGTTCCGGTTCTTTTAAGGGCAACATTTCACCTGCACCGAAAAGTCTCATCTTTCGGAAATTTCCGCAATTTCCAATTAAAAGCAATCCATCCTAAAACCAACTTAAAATCACCTTACCATTTAATGAATTTGATTTAATTCAACCTCAACCATCGTAACAAAACTAAATGTTGTTACTTATGGGCCGAATGGATGAAGTTTTTCTGGGGCTACGATCCGCTAGACCCAAGTTTCCAGTTTTCTCTTGCTCGTCTCATGCCGCAGCGTGGCGATCGCGTTGGAGCCGGTGGTGATGCAAATATTGTTGTTATTACTTTTTAGCGTTTTATAACTGTTAAAACGATAATAAATATAAAATAAGACGTTTGATGTATCAACAATAAAAACTTTGAAATATATTCTAAAGTAGGCCTATGTCTTTTTCATTATTTTTCTGTTTTTGAGTGGCTATTTTTTTGTATCCAATCATTACTTGAATTCGGTAAAACAGTTGGTAAAATACTGCTTTTTAATACGTGCCTTTTTTATTGGGAGAGGTGGAGGAGAGTCACTTACCCCAACTCCCATGGCGCAACCGAGGGTAGGAGGAAGTGGGGACATTATTTTGTTCCCCAAAAATAAATCAAAATAGCAAGGTTTGAAACAAAATAATATATTGTAGCATATAGGCGTGAAAGTCTTCAAAAAAGGTACCTTCCAGAAGCCAGAATAGGTGTTGAAATAGTTTAAAATGTTAAAGCTTCCGGGGCTCTGCCCCGGACCCTGCTGGGGAGATTACACCGCTCTCCCCCAGACTCCCTACCTGTGATTGCCAAGGGGTGTAAATTACCCTCCCTTCCTTCTTCTGCAAACAAGTGACAGTTCCGGTACTTTACTAATTAGAAATTAAGCACTGCCACCATGGCCCTGGAACCACCGAAGTAACGTAATTTTTGGCTCGGCACTTGACGCTATCGACTCAGCCACCTGTTTTGTTACGACGTTTTTTCTTGATTTTGATATCCGTGATTTTGAAAGCTGGAGTTCTCTAGACACCTGGCTGATGGATTTCTGTGGGCTGCAAGCAAAATTTACACTAACGGTTTCAACTTGGCCTTTCATATGTAACACACTGCTGGTTTCTTTGAACTGCTGCATTCACCTAGAAATCCTTTTGTCTGTAGGAGCCTTAGATTCACTCTTCCCTACGATACCGCTTTTAAACTGCGATGATTGACTTTAACTCTACTAATAAGAGAACGCACACAGACTTTTGCTGAACGGTCGCCATTTTTATCACAAATCTGCCACGCGTAAAAAATTCAACTTGGTCAGCACCCTTTGTGCGAACGGGGATGCAGTGGCCGTTGCGGACACTTGGCGAGTTGTGCTTTCAGTTTAAAAAAATAAAAACGTTTGTTGATATCATTTGTGGTTCCCGTTTTATAAAACAATGAAATACCGGAGTACATTCTGGGATACCCGGTACAGTACTTCTGCTACCTGATTAAACGTCGGACAGCTCTGTAAAACGATAAAAAAACAAACTAAATCGTTATGTATCAGCTATAGGCTGAAGAATGGAAAGGAGAAAAAAGGTTGGCGATAGTATGTGAGGTGTGTGTGGCTTGTTTGTAGCTGATTCTCTTGAATTCCAAGGCTTGAACTAATATTGGACTTTAATTTGATTTTTACTACACTGAAAACTGACGTAAAGCAACATTTTAAATAAGGTTCTTTGCCTTTTAATGATCAGTGTATTTTTTTGCGGTTGCATTTGTTGTAATTTTATTTATGTGTATGATAGCTGAATACAGCAGTAAGGTTTCTCGTGGGCTAAACACTACAGCCACATTGTGGCACTTGAAACTTTAAAGGAAAGCTTATTCGTGTTCCTTTCCTGTTTTGAGTTCGGTTAGGTTAAAGCTTATCTTTATCATCAAACGAGTTCGTTTTTGTTTAATAATAACTAAATGACTCGACAGAAATACTAATTATGGCAGAAGCGTTTCTGATGCGAGTCCAAACGTGTTTGCACATCAGAATTTCAATCAGACACACAAATATGCCGTGTCATGGTTGTTTCTAGAATGATTAACAATCAATCGCAAAAAAAGAATAAGTAACATTCATGTTTTTAAAATGTGCGTTCGGGTTTTTCCTGTTTACTATTCAGAGCCACTGGGTCGCGCATTGGCGCTGCTGATAAAGCGAGGATTCATCGAGTGCTTCTCGCTAATCGCCGCTTTTGAGCAGATAATGACTAGTAGGGCGCATTTATGCAACGAATCGCCTTTGCATTCTCGCAGCTGGAATTTAGTTACGATGGCAAAGGTGTCGTTGCCATGGTAACAACGCTTCCTGTCTTATAATTCGTGATGGTAAAATAAAGAATTCCTCTGGACGAAACAATTTTCCCAATAGCTTCTAAAAGCTAAAACAGCCGCCATGTTGGAATTTCAGATGATTTCTAGCTTCTAGCTGCGACAATGCAAAGGCAAGTCGTTGCGTGAACGCGCCTTAAACTAGCAACTAAGCAGACAGAGCATTAATGACTGGCTGTGTGAAAATACATGATACAGTATAGTTTGTGCCACATTATGTTTGTATGAAGCCGCGTTTCCATCCACTAAGAGGGGGGGGGGGATTGAGGCTTAATGGCGCGTCGACAACTTGGTCATTAGCGCCAACCTCAGTCACAGTGCAGTGGTCCGGGTTGCCACTGCACCACACATTACAGAGATGTCATTCAAACCCCTAATCTAAATCTTGTCATACATCTGTACCTCCTGCAAAAATTGAAAAACACCGGACAGGAGGACAGACTTATCGCCCAACTGACGCGCAATGTCATGCGGAAGATGGAAACGACGACGAACACCATCAAGATGGCGACAATCAACAAGTAAGTGCCGGACCGTAAGTGGCCGTCGACACAAATAACATTCAGGAGGGTCAACCCCCCGCAAAACGAAACAGTGAGTAAGTCGGGTGTGACCAATTCGCAAACGGGCCAACACAACCTCCTCACGGCGACTGCGGCGACACGCCGAGTGCCACTCCTCGACAGTCCCTTTAATGGCCCATAATTTGTTACCGTCCTGTCTGTCCCACAAGGTTTGCCAAAAAGCGTGTAACCTCAGACGCAGAGTTGGAAAGGCATCTGAGGGAACAAGGCTGAGATCCCTACCGAGAGGGCCAGAAAAGGCCCCTTTCGCAGCAGAATCAGCTTGTTCATTCCCTGCTATCCCAACATGACCCGGGATCCAGCAGAAAAGCACGGTTTTCCGCTGGCCAGGCAAGCGGGAAAGCAAAGCTTGGACACGTTGTGTCAAGGGGTTCCGAGGATTGTAATTCGCCAAGGACTCCAGGGCACTCATGGAATCACTAAAGACAATGAAATGCGTGCCCTGAAGGTCAAGGATCCATCCCACCGCCAAACCAAGAGCCAAAAGCTCTGCAGAGAACACAGAATAGCCTGATGGAAGGCGATGGGCAACTGATACACCCTTACACACACAAGCACACGCCACGCCAACGTCTGACTTCGACCCATCAGTAAACAGGCGCTGATAACCGGCGTACTGAGAACTCAGCCGCCGGAACTCCTGTAAGTACCTTGCTGGCAGAGTGGAACCCTTCGGGAGGGACGCCAGAGCAAAAATGAAACTGCCACCTGGGACAAGCCAAGGGGCAACTGGCATTCTCCCAAGCCTCAAAACGCAGGGCATTTCAAAGGCTATTTCCTGACAGGACTGCTGGAGCCTATCGCGGAAATCACCCTTACCCACCCTGCGTCTACCGACTCGCAAGTCTGGCCCAAAAACCATGGACCAAGCAGGACTGGATTGCACAGCACGTAAACGCACAGCATACTGAATGGCAAGCTGTCGCCGACGAATGGCCAAAGGTGGCTCCGAGGCCTCAGCATAGAGGCTGACCACTGGAGAAGTTCGAAATGCCCCAGTCGCCACACGCAGGCCACTGTGATGCACAGTGTCCAACATCTGGAGAGTGGAGTCACTAGCCGAATCATAGACCATACACGCATAATCAAGTTTGCTGCGGACAAGGGCTCGGTAGAGGCGCAACATGGCAGCGCGATCGGCACCCCATGAAGTGCCTGACAGAACCCGCAAGATGTTAAGTGCCCGCAAAGCCTTGTCTTTAAGCTGACGTAAGTGTGGAAGCCAAGACAACCTGGAATCGAACACCAGGCCCAGGAAACGTGCCTGTGGGACAACAGGAATTTGTGCCTGTCCCAAGTACAGGCAAGGATCCGGGTGCAGCGTTCGTTGGCGGCAAAAGGGGATGCACACAGTCTTGTCCGGAGAAAACCGGAAACCATTACTTACCGCCCAGCTCTGGACTTTGTTAATTGCCAGCTGTAGCTGCCGCTCGCAGGTCTGCATGCGAGCTGCCCGAAAGCGCAGGCCGAAGTCATCGACAAACAATGACTGGGGAACAGCAGCTTGCTGAGCAATGGGGTTGATCCCTATAGCAAACAAGATGACACTAAGAACACCTCCCTGAGGCACACCATTCTCCAAAACAAAGGGGCGGGAAAGAGTCGCCCCGACACGAACGCGAAAAGAACGGCCTGAGAGGTAGGCAGAAAGCAACAGTGGCATCTGTCCCCTCAAGCCATAGTTATAGAGATTACGGAGAATCCCATAACGCCACGTCGTATCATACGCCTTCTCCAAGTCAAAGAAAACCTGAACCAGATGTTGACGCAGGCGAAAAGCCTCCCTCACATCCGATTCAAGGGCAACCAGATGATCGATGGTTGACCGAAACCGTCGAAAGCCGCACTGGGACGCAGATAAGAATCCCCGTGATTCCAGCACCCAGACCAACCTCTCACCGACCATCCGTTCCATAAGTTTACAGACACAGCTAGTCAGAGCGATTGGGCGATAACTGGAAGGAGCAGTAGGGTCTTTGCCCGGTTTCACTATCGGGATGACCACTGCTGTCCTCCACGCTGCTGGAACAGAGCCTTCTGCCCACACACGGTTGAACATCTCCAGCAAGAACTGCTGGGATGCAAGAGGCAGATGTTTCAACAGCTGATAGTGAACATCATCAGGCCCTGGGGCGGAGTCATGCGACTTGGACAAAGCGGAAACAAATTCCTGCCTGGTGAATGGTAAATTGTACTCCTCTAGCCCGTCGGAGCGAAAGTCTAGAGGGTGAGCCTCTTCACTATGCTTTATTCTGAGGAAACCAGGATCATAATGGTTATCACTCGAGACCTGCGCAAACGCAGACGCAAGACAGTCGGCGATATCCGGCACAGAAGAGATCACGGTATCCGCCACCTTCAGCTGTGAAACCGGGGAAGGCACGGTCTTCCCCGAGATCTGGCGCACCTTCCGCCACACCTGCTGAGAAGGCGTGGAGCGCGTGATCGACGAAACATAAACCGCTCACGAAGCACGCCTAGCCTCACGGATGACAAACCTGGCACGGGCACGACAGCGCTTAAAGGCTACAAAGTTGTCAGCAGTTGGGCTGACTGTAAACGCACGCAACGCTCGCCGGCGGGCCTGAATGGCCTGCCCGCAAGCAGGTGTCCACCACGGAACAGGAACCCGTCGCGGCTGAGTGGACGTACGCGGGATAGTAGCATGAGCAGCAGCAAGGACCACGTCAGCGAAATGAGTGGAAAGTTCATCCACATCAGAAAAGTCCTCAACCGCACGCTGAAATACAGCAGCCTCAGCAAAAGCTGACCATTCAGCACGTTTAAGCGCCCACCGGGCTGGCCTGGAAGCCACAGAACCCCCTTGTGTTGTGGACAACACAATGGGGAGGTGATCGCTTCCATGCAGATCGGCAGTGACACTCCAAGTGAAGTGAACTGGGATGGCCAGCGAGCAAAAGGCTAAGTCCACCGCTGACCAATTGCCCGTGGCCAGGTTACAGTGTGTCATGGCTCCATCGTTCAGGATGCAAACAGACCCCCTCTGCAACCACTCCTCAAGGATCCTCCCTTTGTTGTCTGTATGAGGTCCCCCCCACTGGACATGGTGGCTGTTAAAGTCGCCCAGCAACAGAAAAGGGGCAGGAAGCTGGCGGACCAGGTCCTCCAGGTCACCAACCCCAAAGACCTCATCCGGTGGCAAATAAAGCGAACAGACAGTAATATCCAAATGGAAAGAAACACGAACTGCTACCGCCTGAAGCCTAGTATGCAGAGGCACACTGGCATGCGGCTGAGAGTGTTGAACCAGCACTGCAACACCACCATGTGCACGTGGCACAGGGTCAGCATCCAGACGGTAGACAGAATAACCTCGAACAACCGGATTATCTGACGCCTTAAAGCAGGTTTCCTGTAGACAGCAGCACAGAGGTCGCCAATGCGACAAAAGCAGCCGCAGCTCTTCGGCATGGGTCCGATAACTTTGACAGTTCCACTGAACGATGGCATGCACAGGCATTAGGGCGGGCTGAAGATTGAATCATTCTCCTCAACTCCTCCTCTAGGCGATCCGAAAACATCCGAATCCTCACCCGAATCAAAAGATGGAGTGAGGTTCAGAACGAAATTGTCCTCGGAAGGAGGAAAAAGTTCTGGAGAATTGGAACAGGAAATCTCTCCCTGCTCCATGGGCAAATCATCAAGATGTTGAGGGGACACAACGGACCCCTCAGCAAGCTGGCCATTCAACGACCGTTTCACCTTATCTCCTGGTGGCGACGTCCTCACGGGTGGTGTTGAGGCTTTACCAGCAGGAGCCTTCTTCTTCAACGTTTTCTGTGGTTCACTCCGAGCAGGTGGAGGCTTAGCTGAAGCTTTAACCTGCCTGGGAACAGATGCAGCAGCAGAAACAGCAGCAGGAGCAGAAACAGCAGCAGGAGCAGAAGCACTTGCAGGCTGGGCAGATGTAGACGGCAAGGCAGCAACCGGGTCCGAAGGACCCAAAAGACCCTGCAGAGATGGATGTTGCAGAGTCAACAAAGTTATAAGCTTGCCCACCGTCGTCGTCAAAGACCTGAGCTCAGCGCGTAAATCTGCCAAATCAGCATACTCACTAACTGGGCCAGGCAATGGCGCACTGCACACCTGCGCAAAAGAACGTGTCATAGCCGGCGCCGATAGTTTGACTTTCTTTCGGGCCTCCGAGTAGGAAAGCCCGTCCTTCACCTTTAGTTCCTGCACTCGACGTTCCTCAACATAAACACGACAGTCCCGTGAAGAGGCTTGGTGCTGACCACCGCAGTTGACACACTGCTTCGGGCCAGCACAGTCAGCGCCCTCATGGGCTGCCTGAGCACAGGAAACACAGGTAGTGTGACGTCCTCAGGGAGTAGACGATTGAATTCAAGAATATCTCAAACCAATTTACTCCTTAATGCAAGGCTAGGGGTCCTTGCACAGAGAAACACATATTAGGCATTAAACTCAAGTTTAGAAGCTTGGTTTAATCCTAGCTGAGTCCAGGGAGACAACCTTTCGAGTTGCCTGCCCCACACTAACTGCCTCCCATGGTCCAGACCCTCGTATTTATGCGTGGGCCAGAACAATAGAAGTCGCCTGAGGCATTACGTTGCGTAACCGCTAACAGGTTGGAGCCGGCTCTAACTGGTTTGAACAATAGAGTAGCCTCGTTCCCGGTTGTTGGCGTTCGGGCAAGTTCCGGTGTAGACGGAAGTTGACCGATCGCCAAGTAGCTTATGTAACTGCAAGGTGCACCATGTGCGTTCACACAAGGTGCGCCCTGCTATTCGTAAATAGCGTGTTACATCTCCCCCCCCCTAAGTTTTTGCTTGGGGGAAGGTAGACCTACCTTATGTATTACTCAGTACCCTCTAAGCCTACAATAAGGTTTATAAATTTAGTTCATAGCACATTTATTACACATAAATAAAAAAAACACTTTACAAAAAGTCCCTCATCTTATACCCTCCTTGGATTAAATTCCAAGTCTCAATAAACTAATTTAGCTAAAATTCATTTTAGACTACATTATTATTATATTTTTTTTTTTTAATTGCCTCCTGGGAACAAAATTTGCCCAGTCTCAATAAGCTAAAAAAACTTTTCAACATAAAATTCATACTCCATTTAAACGGCTTCTTTCCCATTCGACTAATGAATTTAAAGTTCGTTTACTGGTTTTTTGTTCCAAACTCACACTTAAATTGCTTCTCTCCAGTATGAAAAATGTTCACTTTATGCTGATAGCAAAGTGCATTAGTAGTTCATGCACACACCAAGTACCACACCGTTTTTCACTGACAGTCGATTTTTGTTACCACATCAATTGCACTTGAATTGGTTTTTTTTTTCTCTCACCAGTATGACAGTCTATACCGTGCACTTTATTCATCCACATTTTCGCCTTCCGACGACACTTCCATCACCAAATCCTCATTGCTCACCAAGAAACGTTCATCTACCTCTGGATTGTTGGCAGCCTCCAGCTCCAGAATGCACCTGTCTAACTCGTCCATCTTTACCTCTGGCCTCCCCTCAGGTTGTCCCTCACCGGATGTAGTGGCAGTAGCTCCGGTCGTGCCCACCTCGGGCGCTGCTGGCTGTAGTTTGGAAAAAGGGACTCCCCAAGGATTGGCCATCGGTGCAGGGAGGTCGTTTACAAACTGGTGTTTTACAATGGACGCCGAGCTATGTCCAGGTTCACCTAGGTGCAGTTTATACGTTTTTAGTTCGTTTTCCCAGTGATCCCTGCTTCTCGTTACCGTTGCCTTAGTGAAAAAACACTTTCTCCCCTGTCCACCGGTCCACACCTGGCTGGCAACGTGCTGTGTACGAGGGATCGTCGTCTGGGTGGATTTTTCCGCCGTGCGTGGACGTTTCGCCAAGCTGCCCTCTCGTTCCCTGGAATGATGCTTCCTCTTGCGCCGTGTGTTGGCCTTTGCAACTGGGGCATTGGGACCTGGAGCGTTGGTACCCTTGTTTCCCTTTGCAGCCATTCCTGAAGTGGATGCACCATCTCTCCCAGTTGGCCTTGCTTCCGCCCTCTTAGCTGATGCTTGACGTCTCGCCTTGCTACGCTTCCTCCCCATCTTCCCTGGTGGTTGTGGTGGTGGGTTTGGTGGTGTATCTTCGCCCTCCTTCTCTTCCTTTTTTCCTGGTGGTTTGCCTTTGTACTGCCCATAGCCAGGGTCGCCTCCTTCTGCCATCTTGGGATGTATGATTTTTTTTTTTTCTCCTCGTGGTGGCTCACACCTCTTCCTTGCCGACGTTATTTTTTTAGTACAGGTTTATTCCTGTTGTCTGCCACTGCAGCCGTGTCGTTGACTGATTTTACACGAGGTTATATACGGGTTAGCACCCATCACCTCACAGTCCGCGGCACTACGTCAGTTCCTGGCTGTGCGCATGTGTTTCCGACCAGCAGATCCAATCGCAACACAGCCCGGAAATTACGAACGCTTCTGTCGTATCCAGACCCGGTAATGTACAGCTCAGTCATTCGACCTTCCGTTTTTCTGCCACGCCCACGTCGCAGCTGACTCTACAGTCCGGTAAGTGAATTTTAAGTTGTACTTTACCCATTTATTGCTAAACTTTGTGCGTTTATATTAGGATGTTTTAAAAAAAAAGGTTGTGGAGTATTCAACACTGGAGGAATTTTGGCCAACGCCTCAATTCCTCCCCTCCGCCGTTTTTTTTTTTTTGGTTCGGTGAAAAATAGCCATCGCCGTTTTCCCCCGTCCAATATCCCAATATCGCTTTGGTGTTTAGGAAGAGAGGAACCTTCGCTCCCCCCCCCCCAAATTTTGGCAAATAAATGTTTAATCTGGCCGAAAATACATTAAAATCTGTATTTGTGCGTGTTCTGTGTCTGACCCCTATGCCGTGATATAGACTGTTCTAGACCATATTTTAGCATGATAAGTCCGCAATAATAATTCCCTGGTCTCTGGTAACATACCATTGCATGGTAATCGTACCCATCCAGCATTATTATATAAAAATCTTACGATTCTCTTGGTCTGTAGGCTTTAGACCGACCTAGGTGCGTTAACACAGAAAAAAAAAAACGGAAAATCAGAAA
>JAHWFP010219207.1:0-17562 GCA_023313725.1 Lithobius niger
TGACACGACGTAGTATTATTGTTTATAACTCTATGCTGGAGCCAGTATCTGGGTTAGCTGCAAGGTGCACTGGTGGGGGGAAAGCAGAGCGTCTTACTGAAGCCAATGCTATTAGACTGGATTTCTTAGGCCTAACACGCGCGATTTTTGTCGATTTGTTGGCAGTTGCTGACATTTTTAAGCAAGTGGAATCTTTTATTTTCCGATTACAACCTCGTAGCATAAGGGATTGGAGAAAACAACGGTTTTTTAAGCCTACGAAATCCACTCTCAAAGCACTGGCTTGACTAGAAGTGCCGTTCTTTAACCCACCATTTCAATCTAGTGCCCCTTGCAGGTATCTTTTGTATCTATATGACGTCACTTGACGCTGCTCTATAGCAGTCAGTACAAGTACGGATTGTTCGACAAGATGGCTTCCGGCACAGGTTTGGTTTCGCTCCTTTTATTATATATACATGTACTCTGTAGTCATGCAGCGAGCCCCAGTTGGTAGTGTGAGAGATTACTAGACTTCTTCAGTGACTAGGGGATCAATTCTGGACCCTCAAGCCCCTGTGATGATCGGAGGTGTCCCGGTTTGAAACCCCTGGGTCCCCCCCCCCCTCCCTTACTAGACTTCTTTCTCCGTTGAAAATCTCTATTGAGGTTAAATATCGAGTCGTTTCAGCTACACAAGCAGCTGCTTCAGTTGATTTAGGGCTGCAAGAAATTTATTTACAAAAAAAAAAAAAAACAGGATAAATCGAACCTACCATCGCCGGATTTTTTTTTCAAAGAGTTTTAGATGTTGTTTCTTTCATGCTGTTTTGCTTCCGTGTATGAGTTAATAATATAAACATTTTTTTCTTCTTTTCCTAATTACGGCCGTTTCTTGATATAGCCTAGAAGGGCAGCCTTCTTGGCCAATTTTGCTGCAGTATGTGTCAGAAGAATAGTCGCGTGATAGGAAACCACTGAATTAAAGTGTGCGCGGCGTATCTTGAGTCCTGCAGTTATTTTATGAGCAGCTACGTATTCCTGGAGGAAGCGGCTGTAATCGACGGCCGCCATTGTTTTTGTAACCATCTAGGATATCAACAAGGTACTCTGCTATCGAAAACATACAATCGATTATCTGTGTTCGTTCTGGGGCGAACTCAAGATAGGCCGCGGACACTGTAGTGCACATTCCGGTTAAAAAAAAATAATAATAATAATAAAATAAAGGAAACTGAGAACCTGCGATGAGATGCAAAATTTAAACAATTTCATCAACCACAAAACTTGCTGCGTATGTTGAAAAGAACACCAAGTCTTGTGTTGAATTTTTTTCTTGTGTCTTAAGTTCCAAGTCTTGTGTCTTAAGGCCTCTGGGTGCTACTATAGTATGCGGTCTTAATTAAAAAAAGAAGCCTTTAAAATGCACAGTTCGTACGACGTTTAGGAGAAACCATCCTCCGTCGTCAGGTTTTCAATTTAAAAAAAAATAAAACTTAAAATACACGGTAATGTACTACCGAGACAACCCATCAGTAAGGGACACCTTAAAAACATAAAATTTCTAAAACACAAACCATAAAAAAAATCCTAATGTTTCCTTTCAAAAAAGGCAAACAAAAGAGGCAGAGCTAGAAACCACACTCCGCCTCTTACTTCTGCCTTTTTTGAAAGGAATAATAAATAGACATAAATCGCTGGAAATAATATTAAGAAATTGTATGACTTTCGCTGTTGGCCAATTTCCAATTTTCCTTAATATTTTTTGAAAGGAGACATTGGGAGGTTTTTATGGTTTGTGTTTTAGAAATTTTAGGCTTTAAAGGTGTTATTTGTTGATGGGTTAACTCGGCAGTACATTGCCATGTATTCAAAGTTTGAATTTTTTTATTGAAAACCGGATGTCGGAGAATGTTTTTTTTCGAAACGTCGTATGAACTTTTGCGTGTGTACTTTTTAAAGGCTTCATTTTTAATTAATCTTGCGTAGGTTCTGTTTTCCCTTCAATAGTGTGCGGTCTACCATTAAATAAAATAAATTTTTTAGGTTAAGGCAGTTTGGACGAGGGTTTGGTTAGGTCTTTTAACCTAACCTAACCTAAAAAGTTTTGTTTTACTTGATGGCAGACTGCAAGCTATAGTAGTAACATGAAAGTAGACTGACTGCCTTTGCGTAGTTACTGTGATTGAGGTTGGCGCTAATGACCAAGTTGTCGACGCGCCATTAAGCCTCAATCCCCCCCCCCCTTTGCGTAGTTAGGGTTAAAATCTAGGGTTAGGCTTGGAATCAACTGGAAAAGGGATGCAAAGTTTTTTTTTAAGACTTCCTTCGTTTTGCCTACAAGACTAGATTGATACCTTTCTGAAAACAGGAAAATTACATTTCCGATTTCGCGCAATTTATCCGCTCTCAGAATTCAGGTTACGGTATAGGTACAAAAAAAAAAATAACCCAGTTCGAAACTAACCTTGTATTTTTGTATTTAACTCTTGCATGGGTAAGTGATCTGAACAGCGTATTAAATGAAGACATGAACTGTACTTTGCCAAGACAAACACTTATCCGTCATCAGAACTTCCTTGGCCAGTACAAGGAGACCTGTTGAAGTCGGCTTGCCAAGCAGCATGCAACCTCGCACGTAAAATTGCAAAGTCATCCGAGGGAACAAGGCTGGTATCCCTTTGGAACGGACTAAAATGGGCCACTTTCTCTGGCAGATTAACGTGTAAGTCTTGACAACCGTGCAAGCATAAGGACCTCTAGTAATATCAACTTTAAAGTGATACTGACTATAGCTCTTGCGTTCAGTGTTGCCAGATTTCCGGGGTGTAGTTATCGTACAAGCGGTCAAAAATTATCGTATTTTAACGAAAAATATCGTACTTTTAAAGATACCGCGCCAATACGCAATATTGTAGTACAAAAAAAATGTGCAAAATTTAACAACAAACGACTTAAAAAAATAAAAGTTAACTACTTACGAAACTTACGAAACTTTCAACATGATTTACATGGCTCCACCGGTTGCGTTTGTTGGTTGTCAATAATTAGCAAATCCTAGATCCCCCAGACACGTTTTTTTTTTTGCATAATAGAAGAAAGGATTTAAAAAAATAACCATAAACCTATTAAATCGAAGTAAAAAAAAATTGTGCTTAATTCTAATTTGCTACGCTATGTTTTTTTTTCTGAATAAGAAACGAAGATTGCCTACATCAGAGATTTGGCGTAGAAGAGTCGAGTTTTGTTACCCTCACTTAAAGTTTCATTTTAAATGTTCGTTAAGATTCAAGTATAAACACTGAAAAACAATGTAAAATGGAAAAATTCATTAATCTTAAAATAATCGTACAATTCTGCGTTATCGTACAAGCGTTATCGTACATCGTACAGAACACAAAATAATCGTACGTTTTCCAGAATTATCGTACATCTGGCAACACTGCTTGCGTTGTCCCTAGCTTTTAGGTTAGATTTAGGTTAGGGGTTTGAATAATATCTCTGTAATGTGTGGTGCAGTGGCAACCCGGACCACTGCACTGTGACTGAGGTTGGTGCTAATGACCAAGCTGTCGACGCGCCATTAAGCCTCATCCCCCCCCCCCCTACCTTTTAAGGTGAGGCTGCCGCAAAAGTGATCGACACTCGCGCATTTGATTTCCCGCAAAATAGCGCAATGCATAAACCTGGTTCAAAGCTGAAGACGAAAGCCGGCAATTTCAACATAGCCCTAAAATATAAGTACATCTCAAAGGTATTCCCGTTTCACCGACATTTTTCCCATTTCGGCATAAATTAAGCTCTTATTAACATTTGGCGAAAGTTCTCGAGTCGCCTACTTAAAATTTTCTTTAAAAATTTAACATTGGACAAGTTAAAGATGCATTCCTATAATTAGAAGAAATTTGTGATTAGTTGCGGTTTCTGATATTGCATGTTTAGCCGCAGCGAGCGCAGTAGCGCGAGCATGGCATGTAATTCGGAGAAAAATTATTATGTAAACGGGAATTCCCGTTTAGCAAAAAATTAAGACACTGATTCGGCTAAAATTCGGCGAAACTGGATTGGGCGAAATGGCTTTAAACCTCCCGAATATTTGATTCCTCACCCGACGACGGGCGGGGCATGGCGTGGCATGGCATGGGAGGGCATGCCTCGCTCGTTGTGTAAATTCAAGGCCGAAATGACAGCCTAAGTTTCAGAATAAAATATAATTTAGAGTAATATTTCTTTGAAAAAAAGCCCAATCTCACTAAGTTTGATAATAATCATAACCAATCTGTTGCAAGGCTTGCCAATTTCTTTTAAATGACATCATCACTATACCTCATTTGGTTTTGATTTAGCCTTTCCGAAGGTTTTGGTTTGAGTTATTTTGAAGAATTAATTGTTTATTTTTTTCTTATTCTTCTGTGAGCAGTTCCAATTGGTAATGCTGCAAAACATCTTTAAGTTTTGATTACTATAGTTGTTGAAATGGCTTTTCTTATTAATATTTCCGTACAAACCATATACTGCAAAGTCAACTTAAGACTGTGTTTTAGACGACACATCATCAATACACTACGTTTAGTGTCATCACTCCTTCCTTGTCTGACGTTCACTATCTCAGCATTCAGTAGCATCGTGAACAGTTACTATGGTAACGATGGTCCCTGTTTTTTTTTTTTTTCTTTGTCGTGTATTTTTTCCATTTTTTTTCTTTTTGCAACCGAGAGCGTTTTAAGCGCTGAAAGCGTTGTCAGCACTATTTACGGGTCATTGTATGTTAAAACTGGAATGTTCGCAAAACGCTCGCCGCGTCTGTCTTGCTGACACTTCAGGAGAATTTCCTTGGAAAACCTGCATGTTTGGCGCGTTTGCCGCCAAACCCGTCTTTTGGAATTCGAAAAGGATTTATTTTTGTTCGTTCCTTGTTTCCAAAGGGAGAAAAAACGTGTTTCAAACATTTCTCGCCTAGTTACAACGGGAATCAAACTAACAGCCTGGTTCTGGTAAACGAGTGTATGGCATTTGTAAGTGACCGGGAGAATGGAGATACATCCACGACGAATGTTTTTCGAATTAACGTTGCTTCGGAATGTTTAGGTAATAGGCCTATAGCGTTTAGTCTGGCGTTTGCATTGCAAGTAATTTTCAAAAATATAAGCAGGAAGGAATTTGTATTTGCATCGCAAGAAATTTCAAAGATATAAACAGTAATTTCCTTGCTCTGATGTGTCGGAAACAATTTTGTTGCGTGAACTTAATATTGCCAGAGATTTCAAAGACATAAGCAAGAATTGCCTTGCTCTGACGTCGGGGCCAATTTTGTTGCCTGGAATTTGTCTTGCCAGAAATTTCAAAGATATAAGCAGTAATTTCCTTGCCCTGATGTGTCGGGAACAATTTTGTTGCTTGGACTTAATATTTGCCAGAAATGTCAAAGCTATATAAGCAAGAATTTCATTGCTCTGTTGTGTCGGAAACAACTTTGTTGCATGGAATTTGTCTTGCCAGAAATTTTAAAGATATAAGCAGTAATTTCCTTGCTCGGATGTGTCGGGAACTATTTTGAATTTTGTTTGCTTGGCGTTTGCATTGCAAGAAATTTAAAATATATAAGCAGGAATTTCCTTTCTGTGTGTTGAGAACAATTTAGTTGCTGGGACAATTAGGAGAGATTGTTCCTCCCCCCTACCCTCCTCACAAAAAAATTGTAATTTTTCATTTTATACATGAATGGCTTTGGAAAATATTTGAAGAAGGAAGCAGATTAAACAGCGGAAGAAATTCTAGGAGTTTGATGTGTCCTCGATTAACGTCCACCGCGGAAAGACATTTGGAGTTATTTGACGAAGCTTTTAGTATAGAATTCTACATGTAATTTAGTTTTTTTTAATTACCATTCTTGATTATTTTGAATCATTAGAGCTGGTTACTCCTCGTTACTACGGGTCTTTATATACTTCTGGTAGTGTTACATATACAGAGGATATGTATATTAGAGGTTATGTAATGTGGAACGGGGCACTAGCAAACGCACGAAAAGGATTTTCTGGACCTGCTATTAACGGGAAGCGAAGAAAACTTACAATGCCGTGTAATACCAAAACATGTTACGGGGTTACGTAATGGCATGACATGTTTGCGATAACAGTGCCACCTTTGTGTAAATGGTTAGATAGTGTGTTAGCAGTGAGCACAATTCACACACACCACAAAAAGCAACACCCCTCCCCACCCCACCCCGCCGAATTAATACACAAACTGCTGCTTTAAATTACCACTCAGCCTCGGTTGCGCTACGCTTGGAATAAATAACGACACGTTCGATTCTACAGAAAGTGTTTCAAGCGAAAGAGCGGTAGCTTCTCAGTTGGAATTCTTTTGGGCTATCGCCCTCGGCTGACCGAAAGTGGCAACAGGACAAATCGTACGAATCGGTGGTCCTTTCGGCGGCCATATTATCCAAAGTATATAGTCGCTATAGTTTTCTCTCAAAATCCGGCCTGTGTACTGTAATAGGGCCATGCAAACTGGCTGCAAAAAAAATGGCCGTAATCGTTCAGCTAGCTCGCTGAAAAAAACGTTGTCGACTTGATTTTATTGGCAATCGAAACGAATACACACAATTTTATGGTTGTATATTAATTATTATTACAGTGATTTCAGTTAAATTCACCATAAATTGAAAAACACGGTCATGTTTGCTGTAGACGATGAAATTTTTTTATCGGCGGGAACTTGTTTCTGCAGAAAACCTACCACCTGTTTTGTTTGCTCATCGGATGCATTTAGCGAAATGTTTAACACTGCAAGGGAAAAAAAATGCACGAATAAAGCCGTATTGCGGCATTTCGTAAAATAACTTTAAAAAAGGTGTCCACGTGCCATGACCGTTACTTCGGCTGCACGCAAAGGGGTTCTGTCTTTGCAAATCGACATTCCCGAGGCTGCTATTCAACCGCCTTTACCCTTCTTAGCAGAAAGAATTAATATTGATGACTTCAAGTTCATTGCCGGCTTGGTGCACTATAAAATTCACTTTGCGTTCGAGTCCGACAAGTCAATACATTAATGTGTTTGCTGGGAGGCTTGAGAACAAGTAAGGATAATAGAGTTGGAGTTTTCAATGGTAGCCTACCGACTTTTATCAACGGAATTGTATAGCCTCCACGTGCTAGCAGCTTTCATATTTTAAAGATAATGTAAGTGTTTGCAATTCAAATGGGTGCACGGTTAACAATTTCCTTAAAATTACGGTACAAAGAAATGGTAATTCACTTCCAGTTCTTTTAACCGTAAAAAGTGTTGGCTTATTTCAAAGACGGTTCAAAATAACCTGAATGAAGTGTCTTTTGACACTATTTTCCCATATGAAACACTTGTTCGCGCCGCCAATGATTACAACCCCAACAATTTCTTACATTCCGACAGGTGGAGGTATAGTGTGCCCAGCTTTATTTTCGTTCCCTCCTAAAGCCCGTACTAAAACAAACGAGCACAAAATATGGTTTAGCCATTAGAAAAGGTCAACGGAAACTTCAAATTTGACAGAAGAGTTATTTTGAATTTTTTTTATGAGCAATAAAATCTAATGAAACGGGAAGGTTTCTGTCCTCTCCTGGTTCTGAGGAGTGCTAACTAGAAAAGTTGGCCTTACACAAAGACTTGAGCCGTCAGTTTTTTTTTGTGGACCACTCTGTACGTTTCCAGCGCAGCTGTGGCTTTGTCTGCTCCATGAAAGTCACCAAATTAAAACAAAACAACATTGAAAGTAGACAATCAGCACATTTTCTTGATTTTTAATAACCGAAATAAGCCCGTGTACAATTCTAAAAGGTGAATCGAACCTCGAGTTTTGTAGATACAGCTTTCTAGTGTTTTGAAATATTTTTTTCATGTGTGTTAGGAATCTGTTTCCGATGTGTGACGCTCGATTTGAGGCTTGGGTGAAAAGAAAAAAAACTGTGGAAAGTATATATATGACTAGGCAAGCAATTCGGTCACTTGATCAATGGCGTCAGTAGAAACTGAGTGTTTCTCACAAAAACTTGTAACGAACCTCGAAATTAGCAGTGAGAATTACGAGCACAATTTAGACAAATAGTACAAGAATTGGAGTAACAGGAACTGTTGTGTGGAACTGTCGAGCATACAAATAAAAGAATTTACTGTGAATATTTGAATTAAAAAAATCCCATGCATTTGCGTGGACGGTTTGCTGAGGGTAGCCCATGAATAAGATAAGTTAGTCGTGTAGGCTGCATGTACATTGCGTCAAAAGAATAAGAATAAGAATACATTGCATAAAAGAACTGGAACGACAAAACGTAACTTGAAGCAACATCCAGCCTGCCTGATAACCTTCCGCCTGGCTCACAACACCCACGCAACGATCACATCCGCGTATTTACCACAGCTAAGGTCAATTGAGACAGCTTCGTTCCTCGCAGCGAAAAACGTAGCTACTGTCTCAGTTGGCATTGCGCGTAATAGTCCAGCCAGCGTGAACCCAGTGATTGTGTCGTCAAAAACCGGAATGATTCTTGTATTTTAAAATCACAATTTAAAATTTTCTAGACTAGTGTCTTATAATTTTGCTTCGGCGATCTACTGGAATAAGTAATTTTTAATTTTTACTGCATTAGCCTTCTAGATTTTTGATCTCATAGTAATTACTAGCAAACGATTAAAATTAATACTGCGCACACACAGATAAAAAAAAATTATTCATCATGGGGTCGGAATCGGAACCTGGTTTGTTTACTTATTACGGGAGTTTGTTAATGAAGCAAACACGCATAGTTGCAAAATAACGCAGAAAGGCATGCTAACGCACGTCCTTAAAAGGCCATAAAATAATTTTAAAACACTAAAAAAATCAACCTAAACAATCCTGGCATTCCGTTTGTCAGGATTATATATATGGTTTTTTTTTAGTGACTTAAAATATTTTAAGTCCTTCTTAAGAAAGAAGTACTTTCGCATACCTTTCTCTGTTATTATGTAACGATATACTTGTTTTCTGTCATTATTCTTCACTTGGTAACGTGGTGCCATGACCCCGAAACTTCGTATTGTTTATTTACCTTTGTGCATTTATCTGACATCTTGCTTTAAACATTATGTGGAGTCGTCACTTGTGTGCTCCACAATGGCCGCCGTTCAATTTCCATTCATTATGTTAGTAGGCTATACCATCAATGTGTATATTTATCAATCACATGACTTCCTGTTACACTTTTATATATATACTGATGCCTACAGGAAGTAAAGCGTCTTTTCAGCTGTAGCCTACACACTGGTCAGTCCGAGTTCTTTCTTTACCATTGGTGCCCACGCTGGGCTCAGGCGTGTCCCCGTCCAGGACATCACAATTAATTAGTGCTTATTTCGTCAGTAATTATGCCGGTATAGTTGCACTATGATTGTTGAGGCACTGAAATACAAAACGAGTTTGCGTATTCGGTGATTGGGATTTGGAATGCTATCCCGATTCCCATTCTCCCCTTCGTTCTCGGTGTGTTTTTTTTATTTTTATTTTGTCTCTGCGCATTTGCGTTTGGTTCGAGAGCGAATGCATGCATAGCAGAAGCAAGGAAACGTGAGTGAGTAGTGAGGGGGTGGTGGAGTTGTGTTGGGGGGGGGGGTGTTGGGGTTTGGTCGTCTCGTGTGTGTGTGTGTGGGGCTGCCTGCTTGTGCAGTTGTCTCCTTCAGCTAGACCAGCCATTTTCTACTCATGCATTTTGGAACAGTTGCTTTAGTGCCAGTATAAAATGTGCACTGTCCATAATCTGTCTCATTTTGGAGGCTTGGCTGTACTGTTTGGCTTCTTTCGAGCCGGTTCCTCCGTCAATAGGTTGCTTCGTCCTGCCATGATGCTCGTTTCTATGCGTGTCCTCTTTATTGACAGTCACTCTGGCCAAGAAATTTTAATATTAACATTCCGAATAGGGTTGGTTTCTGGCATGGTTGTCCCTTTTTTTTGCGGTTGCTGTTGAATTTTGGTAATGTACGCTGTGTGCCATTGGGTCCGTTGATGTCACAAAACCCGTTGTTGGTGTTTTGTTATACTGGTACATGCATTGCCAAGTTCACAAGTTTTACAAAGTTGTACGGCATTCGTCATAAATCGTTTCTTCTTTAAACAGTTCTGATAAAATTTTTTAACTTCTGAAAAATGTATCAATTCCTTCTGGGAATGGAGGAAAAACTATATTTTCTATGAATGGAGGAAAAACTATTCTAGGAATTGATGAAAAACTATTCTAGGAATGGAGGAAAAACTATTCTAGTAATGGAGGAAAAAACAATTTAGGATTAATTTTTTACTTCTGAAATGGAGAAAAACAATTCTGGAAACCATTTTTCATTTCTGAAATGGAGAAAAACAATTCTGGAAACAATTTTTCACTTCTGAACGAGAAAAACAATTCTGGAAACCATTTTTCACTTCTGAAATGGAGAAAAACATTTCTGGAAACCATTTTTCACTTCTGAACAAAACCACTGGCACATTTTCACTTCTGGAATAAAAACATTGTGGTAACGGAGAAAAACGATTTTGGGAACAATTTTTAGCTTCTGGAAATGGAGTAAAACAGTCCACGTAGACTTACAGTCGTATTTCATAAATCCACTCAAGTGTGAGTGTGAGAGGGCAAATGTGAGTGCCAAAATCTAAGGTAAGGGTCAACAGTTTTAGTACAGCCACTAAAGGGAATGTTAGTCTCCTAGCATCTGAGGGTATAGATGCGTTTTGACCCTTACACTCACATTTAGCCCCACTCACACTTGAGTGGATTTCTGGAATATGGCTGTAAAACTGTGGATGATAAAAACATAAAATAGTAAACCAGATATACACTTTTTTTTTTATTAAATGCGTGCATTTTACACGATTTGTTCTTTTCGTTGTTCTTCAGTTTCGTCGCAACAGAAAGTAGGGCCTCTGAAACTTGACGTAATCAGCCGATATTGTGGATATCGTAAGCACCATGTGACGTTTGCCTAATTCGCGAAAGTGTTGCGTTTTGGACTGAGCAACATTCCACCTTTCAAAATTATTCTTCGACCAATGGGAAATTTGGAATTGTGGTTTGAACTATACCACGAGCCACGGCTGTTTGCCGTGACGTCATCATGAGTTAGCCAATGAAGAAAGAGAACAGCGGATCTTTGGCCGCGTCTGAGTGGACTAGCCCAGTCACGTGAAGATTGATATCGTGTAGATTGATATTTGGGAGATGTGATTTATTCAGCAGAACTTCGCTTCTGTCATCTCCTAATAATTAACTGCAAGAATTGGGGGATAAATCCAGTTGTCCACCTTGAATTACTCTAGGCCATGTAAAGTTATGCATCTGGTTAAGGCGGGTCTCTTAAATTATCACGGATAAAAATTTTGATCCGAATCTTGCTCCACCACTAAATTAGTAGTTTTGCCAAATTGTTTGCCAATTTTGGCATTCCTGTGCACCCTTTCAACCTGCTCTTCAACGGTGAAAATGTCAAGCCTTTGGCTCAAAACCACTAGGAAGATTTGGCAAAATCATACAATAAATGATAGATGGCAAACGATAGTGCAAAATAACAGCCTTTTTTTTTTTTTTTTTTTTTTTTTTAGAATTAGGGCACGTTTACGCAACCACTCGCTTTTGCATTCTCGCAGCTAGAAGCTAGAAATCACCTCAAATTCCAACATGGCGGCGAGTTTATGTCTGCCACCTCGCAACGAAAACAGCAAATAACGTGAGTTCAGCAGCGTTTGGGAAAATTGTTTCGTCATGAAGAATTCTTTATATTCTTGGCACGGATTATTAGACTGCAAGTATTTACTCAAACGATGTCGGATTTAGCTAATCCATTTAGCATTATTACCATGGCAATGTCACCTTTGCCATCGCGATTGAGTTCTAGCTGCGAGAATGCAAAGGCGAGTCGCTGCGTAAACGCGCCCTT
The DNA here is from genome assembly GCA_023313725.1 of Lithobius niger. NCBI lineage: Eukaryota > Metazoa > Arthropoda > Chilopoda > Lithobiomorpha > Lithobiidae > Lithobius > Lithobius niger. The sequence continues at coordinate 11,926 of JAHWFP010219207.1, forward strand.
ACTCTTAAAGCTTTGAGCTATACATATCAAAGAATTGTAGTGAATTGAATAAAATAAAATGAAACTAACTGGTCATTTTCCGGCCTAAATTTCCTCTTTCAGATCTAATCCACACATGATACCGTGCCTTAAAGCCAGCTACAATGTCTAGAACGGAAGTCTGTTTTTTTTTTTATCCCTAGTGACAGTGCAGCTGTGTTTCTCGAGCAAAATAGAATCGTCAGGAGTGGACCTCCTGCTAAAATGCAATTAGGTCTGGGGGGGGGAGCTCCTTTTCTTATTCCCCGCTTTGATCGCCTGCGCGAGACCATGGAATATTGATGGACTTAGCTAGCCCCCGTAGATCTGCAGCCTGCCTTGCTCGGTGTACACAATCAAGCGAATCGGGCCTCTAATTCCCTCATAAACTTTTGATGATACGCCACTGTCCTCTTCCCTTAAACCCCTCACCCAGTCTGTGGGTAATTCCCGGTTTAAAAATTCTCCCGACGTTGGATTTAAGTTTACTGAGGGTAAATAAATACTGATTAGCGGCAATTTCATTTTTTTGGGTTGAAGCAATTTTAACGTTTTCTGAGGTCTGACTTTAGGCCTATTATACGCCCAAAAAGACTTAAACTTGCAATTGGTTGTTATTTATTCGTGTGCAGCAGTCAACTTTCTGTTGTGTGCGCGGCATATCTTGAGTCTTGCACGTAGTTTTTGATCGGCTATGTCTTCCTGGAGCGGGTGGCTCTAATCGACGGCCGCCATTGTTTTTGCAACTATTTTGGATATCAACAAGGCACTCTGCTACCAAAAACATACAACCGACTATTTGTGTTCATTCTAAGGCGAACTCAAGATGGACCGCGGACACTATACATCAGCGAACAACTAAAGGATTGATAAGTAGAGACATGGACCGAGGTCACATGATCCATATACGTCATGAAAATATTTCCGCCCTTACGCGTGGGCCTGTCCTCGAGTCAACACGTCATGGCAGCTAAAATACATGTGCCAGCTAAAAAAAAAAAGGGTGACTTCGTGTTTTTTGACAACACACTTGTATTTTAGCTGCCTTGCTTGCGAACAGGCCCTCATGTGAAGGCAGAAATAATGCTTTCAATTAAAATGTACAAACACTGAAGACGCTGTGCAATGCCACGGCATGTCATTACAGGCCCCGATGCTTTACTAAATGCTTTTGAGTATAGCTACCTGGGTGCAATTTTCTCATTAAGAAAGCAAACTATTAAAAAGATAAACGCTGCAAAAAAAATTTTTTTAAAAACCTTTTTTTTTTGGGCACCGTCTGTTTTATCGTAATGAATTTTTCTAAAGTTGTGAAAAAAAAAAACTATTTGTGAATACACCCCTCCCTGCATAACTAACTGTTTTTAACCTGAAAGGCTTATTGCAAAATGTATGGTTTGCTGTTTCACTTTCTTTAAAGGGACATACATCCTTCCGGTATGTCGTGCGACCCGTTGAGAATAGCGTGTGCAACATTTACTCAGGTTAGAGTTACTGTCGCAAAATCATATCACACGAAAGAAAAAAAAAACAAGAAAATGACTGTGTTGGCAACATTTACATACGCTTGAACTAAAGTCGCAAATCTGTCAAACTGAGTCATACAGGAAAGACAACAGGGATGCATGTACCTTTAAGTTTAGGGAGCACAAACTATCGCGCTCTTGAGTGCAGTTTGACAGCCCTGGACTGTAAATTCTGCCGTTGCACCCCCTCATTTCGAACTTTGCAGCAATGTGTATCTGCTCAGCGTCCTCACGAATTGTGTAGTGGCACTGCACATTCTGGTCACAGTGTGTGTACTAACAACATACACAGCGGGTGTGTACTGCCGGTGTTACGGTTCGTGTGGCAACCAAGCTGGCACACACACACTGTGTATGTCGTAGTGGACAGCTTCGTCGGAGTGAATGAGGATTATGTGGCGCCGCGCATGGTTCTTATCATCGTTACGTTGCTGCATTTTCAACCTCCTACAAATAATTATACACTATAACTAAAGGATCAAATTTCTGAATGCCAGCACGATTAAACCAGACAGGCGATGGGTGAAAGAGGGGGAGAAAAAAGATTTTTAGGCTATTAAGTTTGAAGAGCTTCGTGTTGATAAGTGGTAGGTGATATAAACACGATGGAAAGCCAAATCCCCCATTTACAACCTGATTTTACGCTTATAATTGTGTGTTCCTTTCTGTTTACTTGGTGTGTGACATGCAAACAATCGTCCTTTTGGTGGAGATTGGAAAGAGTTTGCTATATCAAGAATTTATAGGGTTTGGGAGGAGAATTTGTAACTCTAAAAAGTCCTTATTGAAATACGGTAGATTCGTCCGTATTAGTTCCGTTAGAGTTTTCAGAGGGCGCCGCGTGTTCCACGTGGTAATTTTTGCTCATTTTTCAACCAAAATCTAAAGTAAACTAAATTACAACCAAGCTAGGGTAACTAATATTTAATTACAAGCTAATTTTGTTTAGTTTCGTTTAATTGTAGGCTAAATACTAAGTAGAAATTCCCACATAAAAGACATGGCGCCCTCTATAAACTAAGACTGAACTACTACGAAAGTATCCAAGATGTTTCAGAATGGGTCTTAGTCACAAATTCTCCTCCCAAACCCTATAAATTCTTGCTTACATGTATCTGTATGGGGTTAAATGCTGTCTATGGTCGTGTCAGTATGGCTTAGGTGTAGAACTTCAGTATTTGTACTCAAAGGTCGAGGGTTTAATTCCCACTCAGACAGAACATTCAAGAGCAAAAGGTAACGTAAATAGGTTTGCATCTGTTTTTTTGTTTGTTTTTTTTTGTAAGGTGATAGTTAAGACAAAAGAGGCGGACGAAAGATGTTCAAGGTATCATTCTGATGAATTTCATGTTGATATGTAATAGCTTAAGCAATAGAAGGGATAGAAAGTTTTTTTGGGGTTTAGCCTGAAGAGCTTTTTGTTGATAGGTGATAGTTTAAGCAAATCGGGGAAGAAATGTTTTCAGGGTATTAGGAGAGCTTCATGTTGACGATGTGGTTATATAGCTACGCTATAACTATATGTGCATTGCAAGACTTGGAGTTTTGTGGGGCTCGATCCTGCTACCCAAAAAGGGAGTGAGTATAGTCGTATGATTAATGCTGATTGTACATTTAGAATTTTACCTCCCTGCTGCACCATGCTATTTAATTGTGTAGAGATTCAACAAGGCAAAATTTCATTTTGCATAATCACAATTTTATTTACTGCCCGTTTTGTTCAACACAAAACGCGTTAGTGTGTTTACACACCGTACATCAAAAGCTCAAGAATAACTGAGAGCAAAAAGGTTAAAAATCATGTAAGATAAACAATTTGTTACTCAAAATAATAATACAGCATTACAATTTCTCTCCAAATCACCAGGTTTTTTTCGTTCATCCGTTCGCAATTTATCTTTCCAGGGTAAAAAAAAACAAAAAAACTGCATTAGAGATAGTGTTGCCTTGCACATTCCCATTTTTGATGAGTCATTTTTTCCCAATATTAAGTAACACGAAACCGCGTAATATAAAACTTAAATTCATAGTAAGAAGACTCCACAAGCCTCTATCGCCAAAAGGAACTTCAGGGTCTACTTGTAAGTGGCACAGCAGCCATTCCGTTCTTCCATGCAATTCAATGAGCAAAGTGATTGAATAAATAATGTTTTTCCTTGTCCTTCATCCTCCACGTCCCCTCCCAGAGCCCCTCCCCCCCCCCTCGACCCGAAACACCAACGTCTTCCAGAAGCTCTTCTTCTTCAAAGATCTGCAAGTCGATGATAGCCCTTTTTCCTAAACCGTCCATCTTTATGCCCTCATTTTTATCTCTAAGTTTGAGCATTAATTTTTATAGGGAGTGTATTAAGAAGTTTGATGGCCTCCCATTACCACGCGACTTTTATTGTCTGTTTGGCCTGGCTCCCTGTTCAACCCAGCCATCTCCAAGATTACTTCCCGTGCATAATAGTCACCGGATTGGAAATAGGGTCTTCAGGAAAGGAATTTCAAACCATATTACCGAGGTGATAGTGTCCTTCTGCGAATGTCTGCTCAGAACAGCCATAGCTTCTCGTACAATTTTACACCGGCTTATATGTACTGTTGATCGAGGGAACACTCTTGATGCAAAGAGATGGGTGCGTTTGGGAAACCTGTACGTATACGACAGCCGTGTCGGCGCTATAAAAAGGGTATGGCTTTTTGTGAATTATTGGTTACCGAGAGAGAAAGTTAAAGTTTAAAACGTCGGGATCGTTTTAGAGCGAAGATCGATAAGTGTAATGGTTTAATTTGGAATCATAACCCATTGTATACGATCCCTTACGGTAAATGTTAGCAGTAAACGGCACCGACTGTTTTAACAGCTGGAAAAGTTAATTCTTGTTGTGTAAGAAAAAACACGAATAATTTAGTAAATCGTGGAAAGGCTGTACTGCAAATTTGCAACTGAGCCTTCAGTTGTCTGTTTTAGGTTTTGTTCAACGCGACACGTAAGTACTAGAGAATGTTCTCGGATGAGAATTCTCTGTTCGCGTTATATGTGGAATTTGTACAATCGTTTTTTTTTTGTTCGAATTCCCAATCCCATGCCGTTCATGGGTTTTCTCCATTGCACATTAGAAGCAGACTATTGGCATTTACAGCAGATTTTCTGAGGATGAACACTAATATTTTGAATAATTACTAGCCAGCAGCACTGACGTTGGAAGTCCTGCGTTAGCGCTGGTGGTAGTTGGAAGTCCTGCGTTAGCACTGATGGTAGTTGGAAGTCCTGCGTTAGCACTGATGGTAGTTGGATGTTGCGCGTTATCACTGATGGTATAAACATAACGGAAAGCATAAGGGTAAATAAATACAGATGCAAACCTTTTTACATTGCCTTTTGGAATTAAATGTCAGACTGCCTGAGTGGGAATTGACCCCATGAGCTTTATTTAGCATTAAGGGTAGTATGAAGTTCTGGGTTAGCGCTGGTGGTGTTGAAGTCCTAGGTTAGGTCCCAGTCGTGATAAATGCTATCCATGTTGTCTAGGTCAGCCAGTTTCTGTTGTCAAGATTGATATAATGACAGCAATAAAAATTACAATTTTATAACTAAAGTTAACAACGTTTTGAATCACAGATTGAAACCATTAACAAGCTAGAAAATTGTTTAAATCCGTAGGCTTGAGTCTGAATATTTAACATTTTACAATACAGAATTCTAAAAAGACTTTTGACTAGACTATTGTAAAATAAAGCTGAGTTTATTGGCTATAATTAAACAACAAAAACATTGATGGAAGCTGAATGAACCTGTGTTGGCAATCGTTAAACAAAAAAAAAATGATGGAAGCTGAATAAAGCATCGTATTGGCAATAATTAAACAAGAAAAACAATGGTGGAAGCTGAATTATGCTGTGATGGCAATCGTTAAACAACAAAAACAATGGTGGAAACTGAATTATGCTGTGATGGCAATCGTTAAACAACAAAAACAATGGTGGAAACTGAATGAAGCAGTGTATTGGCAATAATTAAAATAGAAAAACAATGGTGGAAGCTGAATGAAGCAGAGTGCATTGGCAATAATTAAACTAGAAAAACAATGGTGGAAGCTGAATGAAG
>JAHWFP010219208.1:0-34304 GCA_023313725.1 Lithobius niger
TCTCGATAATATTAATGCTTTTATTTTTTTGTATGTTTGTCAAACGGAATTGTCTGTATAAGTATTGATTCAAACTGTGTTTTCAACAAAGAGGTACAGTACTGATGACGTCAGGTTTTTACAGTCACACTATGTTCATGCATACAGGATCTAGACCTCTGTCTCTTAACCCTGAATCTCACTAAATCTAATCAAAGCTTGGGCAACTGCTAATGGGAAAACACGGTATTTCATTCGAACGGTAAATCACGACAATGCACTATTAATCCGGACATATAAGGGAGGCTGTGCTAGTAGTTTCTATATTTGGAACTGTCGCAAGTTCAGACAAGTCTGGGCCAGCCTGGGAAAAAATTCTTGGATAATAAAATGGCCCAAATCTCTTCTTGAAGATAAAATCTTCAATATTGCAATCAATTAATAATAATTTTTGCTATTTGATGGTAAAATATGCAGATCGGGCCGATACACCACTTATACAACAGTAGCCTCAGCCAGTAAGGTGAATAAACACGATAAGGTTGTACTCAGTTGGTTTATTCATAAGGCCACGTGTAAATTTGTCCTTTAAGATGGTAAATGTGGTTCAGTAGCACAGTTCTAGGAGTAGCTTAGGATAGGTTGCATTTTCGAGAGATGTTTAAGGTTTGGGATGAGCTCCCAGAGTGAGGAGCAACTGGTAGTGCAGTCCCTTTTATGTATAGGGCTGGTTACAAGAGTGGTATGTAGGTGGAGCCACAATACTTATAGCTCTATTACTTATAGCTCCCGTTTACTATTCCCAACTGTTTTGGCCACTTTTTGTTTAATTATTACACATGCTCCTAATTTTTGCTTTTTGCTCTTAATAATCCCATTCAATTTTTGTACGATTCCCATTTGGCTTTTTTTGTCCAAACTTTCATTACTGTTCCTGTTTTAGTTTGGCAGTCAGTGAACCCTGGACCCTGCTAATCCTGTTGCTCCAGCAACAAAATAGTTTTATTATTATTATCATTATTTTGAGAATACTAAGTCTACAAAAAAAATAGTAACTTGTTATAAATGTAAAACGAAACGACAACACTAATAGATTGCCATCGTATTCCTAATTCTTCCAAATTCCAAAAACAAACACCAAAAAATTCATCCAAATTCCACACTACCAAAAAATCTACTGTTATTTTGGGATTATTTTAGACGTTAAACCCTAAGATAAATAACTAATATTATTGTAACTGTAAATCGCGTAATTCTTTCAAAATTAACTAAATTATGCATTAAAGGGCAAAAAATAACAGTTTAGGAGGAATTAAACACTGAAATTATGTCTAAATTAGCAAATAAACCCTTTGTTATTCAAATCTCTAACCCCAAAATTTTCCTGTCAGTTTGATTATTTAAGAAATTCAAACTTAAGATTAATAAGAAGTTTTATTGTGACTGTAATTTCTGCAAATACTGTAAAATTACCTAAATTATGCACTAAAAGCGTGAAAAATAATAGTTCAGGAGGAATTAAACACTGAAATTATGTCTAAATTTGCAAATGAACCCTTTTTTATAACAAATCTCCTACCCCGCCAAAACACCAAACAAAAAGAGTTATAGAGTTATAAAGAGTTTTTTAAGAGTTACAAAAATATATTAATTTTTAAAAAATAACAAAAATAATTATCCATTTCTGTGTGCCAGTCCAAAATGACGTGCTCTCCTCGTACGCTGGGGAGCATTGGTTCAAACACAGATATTCTCAGCTTATTGACCTACTTTTTGAAAAATCTGACTTTAGTTTTCACAAAAATGAAATGGTGAAAGCTTTGCTTGCTGGATGTCTACCGTGGTTCTTTTATTACCAGTCAGGGGCTGACTTTTATTTCTTGTCTTCACGACCACGAGGCCAAATTTCGCCGTCTTCTATCTTTGGAAATCAGTATGGTGGCAGTTACTGGCCTATTTTTTTTGAAAATTCAAACGTTAGTTTCCTCAGAAACGATACAGGGGAAGCTTTGGGTATTAGCATTGTGGTAACTACTGACCTACTTTTCAAAACAGTTTTGAAAATCTGTCCTGAGAATCCAACTTTTTTCTTTTCACACTGAATTTCAATTTAAATCTACAAAAGCTGTATTCCAATAACCAATTACCATTTTTCAAAAAATATTCCACAAGGCCGCATCAATGCAAGATAAATATTTTATTTATTTTATTTTTACATAAGTAACTCTTAAATTAAGTTTTAGAATAAGATTTTGTTTTCGATAACTTAGTATCCTTCCCACAACATTTAAACTTAAATAAAAAGTTCTAATATTCTTTAAAACCTGCATGGTAATGGTAGTTTTTATACAGAGGTTTAAATAAGACGAGCAATGCTTTTAATGTTTTGTAGTGAGGTTTCCAGAACACATGAATCGATAGGTTGTTAATCATACCTTGAAGAACAACCAATGTTAGTATTAAGTTTTATTATTATATTCCCAAAATACGAAATTTCTTACTTCATCCACTATGTTGACATGGCGTTAGAGATTCGTTTTGGTATCAAGCACAGTGTTGTCCTGTCTGAACCTGGAGGGAAAGTGAGTCACAGCAACAAAGATAACAGCTGCCGTCAACTCGCGTTTTTTTATGCATAATTGGATGATAAATGCTGACAAAATAATCACCAGATTTTTGCTCCAGAAAGATCCCCGATTCTGGTTATTACAGTCTGGCAATTTTTTCGTCAATATCACAGACTTCAAGAAGTCATATTAATGTCATTTTAAGTTCAGTAAGTATACAATGGCTTGATATTTTGTAAAAATAAATAAAAGTAATTCTACCTTATTTTGTATAAATTGGTGATGTGCCCCTCATAAAATGTTTCTACCTTATTTTATATAATTTGGTGATGTGCCCCTCATAAAATGTTTGTACCCAGTTATTGTAACTCTTTTGTTGTTACCAACCATGTGAGAAGCCCTGTGAGAAGCCCTGTTGTCCGTTTTACTTTGTCCTGAAAGAACCCCATAAAAATAGAGCCTTTGTAGGCTCCATCACACACTCACACTTTTCACACCTCCCTACCCCCTGTAAAAAAGACGAGTATAAAAAACAGAGCACATGGAAGGGGAAGCCCTACCCATACCATCCTTACCATACTGTACAGAAAATCCATGCATAAAACACATTATCAGAGAGTGACGTGACACCCCCCGTTTGTACTGACGGCACTCAACAAATGGCTCCGCCGACCTCCACCAACCCAAGCACGAGAAATTTACATACTCGAACATACACCTACCCCACTAGAAGTCACCTCTATAAAAAATACGCATACGGGTGAAAAATGACAATTCAACACCACCACTGTAAAAAAAATCCTGCAAGAAATTCTCAAATAGGAGTTGGATAAAACTGTCAGTTTGCAGTGGTTTTCTGGAGGGTTGCCCAAAAGGGTTGCTTTCTCTTTTTCTTCTACTACTGAAATGCAGGCATGCTGAGGAATGTGATGGACGAAATGTGAGCAATAGTAGCAATTATTGTGTGTTGAAATAATCAATACATCGATTTTATGATGCTCTTGGAATCAAAGCAATTACATGAAGCATGGATCGACGCCAATGGAGAGAGTTTGGGTTAGAAGAGAAGGAAGTGACATGAAGGGTATTGTTGTCGATGTGCTGTAACAATTTCTTTTTCAAAGGTAGCAATGAATAAGGTTGAGAACATTCATTGTTTGGGCAGTAGCAAAGAAAAAGCGAGATTCGACAGGATGAAGGGTATTATGGATGCACTGTTACAATCGCTAACAAACAAAATATTATGTCTCATTAATTAATTATATATTTTAAAACTGATGTAGTTCATCAAGTCAGTATATTCTAATGATTTTGGCGTCACCCTCCTAATATGAAGTTTGTGAGTTTGAATGCTGGCCAAATAGCGAAAATGGTTTATTAGTTTAAGCTAGGTAATAGGTATATCTGACACTAAGGAGGTATAATTTCAGGTATAGCAAACCTAGACAGGTATAACTGAAAGTATAGTTAACTTAGGCAGGTATAACTTAAGGTTTAATGATATACATCACCTTCGTATATGGTCTAAGGGTACAGAAATATAAAATTTAGTTTTCAACTAAGTATTTTTTTTGCTCAAAGAAGAATAAAAATATAAAACCTTCCCCAGGAAAACTATCCATCTAACGGGTGAAATTCGGGCAGAGAAACTATCTACAGTCATGGCCATATTATTATGGATTTGCCAAAAAATGTACATTTTGTTCAAATAGAAGCATGTATTGGCTATTTAGTTTACTTACCTGATAATGAAACTTCATTTTAGTGTTGGCTATGCATTTAACTCTATTTTACAACACCAGATGGCACTATATAATGCTTTTTTTTTTAGCTTTCCTAAGTTTGATACCAGAGTTCACATGAATCATTGCAATGGCTAATTGCTTGTAGGAAGGCTCTCACCAACACTAGCAAGAATTTTAGGCTGCTTCCCTAATTACGAAGTTGTACAAAGATGTACATAATTATTTTTAATAGTTTTAGGCTTCTAGAAATACAGTAAAAGTTACTAAGTGATGTTTTTTATCCTATTCAGATTCAATTCGACCGAATTCATCCAAATGGGTAAAAGGAAGGGTCCAAAACATCGCCAAATCATGGCGTTATTGAAAAGTACAAACGTGACACGGAAAGATATTGCAAAACAATTGCAAATTTCACCACACGTGGTAAATTTGGTAAAGAAAAAGCTTGAGAGGGATGGACTTTCATTACCCAAGCCAAAAAGAAGGTGTTGTAGAACACGCCTACCATCTGCCCATGATGATTGCAAACAGATGGATCTTCGTTAAAGCAATCACAAACTGTCCTCCAACAGTTAACACACCTTTGGAGGAAATCTGGGGTTATCACTATCACAGGAACTGTCAGGAGGCGATGGTGTGCAGCTGGTCTGAAAGCTCGATGGCCACGAAAATGTTACTGCGTCCGATGGAACAAAGACTGGACTGGGCAAAAGGTACAATACTTGGGCTTCTCAACAATGGAGTGAGGTAACACACATCAATACTGATTTTGTACAGTGTTTTTTTTCCTTTGTTGTTGAGAAGCCCAAGCCTTGCCCCGTTTTGACTAGTCCAGTCTTTGTTTCATCATCCGTGGCATGAATTTTGGCTTCTTTAGTAGCCGTCGAGCTTTCAGACCAGCTTCACACGGTTCCAGGGCTTGCAATAAACCTCTGGTTGCTCCCAAAGGTTTATTAACTTTTTGAGGATGCTTTGTGATTGCTTTGATAAAGATTCGTCAGTTTACGATCATCACGGGGGAACAATACGAGTGTTCTACCACATCTTCTCTTTCACTTGGGTTGTGGAAGTCCATCCCTCTAAAGCTTTTTCTTTACCAACTTGACCACATATAGTGAAATTTGCAATTGTTTTGCGACATCTATCTGATTTAGGATTGTATTTTTCAATAACATCATGATTTAACCACGTTTACGTGGACTTGGAGCTTTCCTTTTGCCCATTGGGCGAGTTAAGATGAACAGGATTAAAAACATCAACCAGTAACTTCAACTACATTTCAGAAGCCTAAAACTATTAAAATTACTAATGTACATATTTGTACAAATTCATAATTACAAGTTGCCTAAAATTCTTATCAGCGTTGGTGAGAGCCTCCTACAAGCAGTCAGTCATTTGCAATGATTCATGCTACCTCTGGTGACAAATTTAGGAAAGCTGCCAAAAAGCATCACACAGTGCCTTCTAGTTTTGCAAAATGGAGTTAAACACATAGCTAACGCTAAAATGAAGTTTTATTATCAGTTAAGTAACCTAAGTACTCAATGTATGCTTCTATGTGAAGAAAATATTCAGATGTTGCTTGCCTTTGATGCCCTGGGATACAAGGATTAAATAAAGGCGCTGCACTCTTGAAAGTATTTATTTAAAAATTGTTCTCCAGTGAAACTATTAAGCCTCCCTGTTGAAATTCTGTCTTGGAAACTGATCTTACCTAACAAGGCAGATCTTCTATATTTAGTTTACAATGGTGTCACAGCACAAAGCAGTGCAAAAATAGTCACGTTAAGGGAAAATGAGTTAATTCAGACAGTGCTGTCCTGGGATGCCCTGGGATACAAGGACTGAGTAAAATCATCTGCTCTCTTGCATCCTATTGCAGTTAAAATTGTTGCACAGTGAAACTATTGAACCTACCTGGTGAAATTCGGGCTAGGAAATTTGGGCTACGGTTTTCTGCTAACAGCACAGAGGCGGTGTAAAAATAGCCAAATTAAGGGAAAATGAGTTAGTTCAGACAGTGCTGTCCAGGGATGCCCTGGGATATGAGGGCAAAATTGTTGCCATCTCACAGAACGGGCATATTCTGTCTTTCATGCGCAACAAACCGAGAACCAATTGTAAGTGTCTTAAGGAGGTAGGTGGGTGGATAGCTGGTTTTCGGTTGGTCGGGGTGACAAAAAGGTACTGGAAGGATACCAACTCCCCCGAAATAATATTTTGCAGAGCGTGGTATGCTTTAATGCCGTTAGATAAGTCATGTGAAAAAGGTTAGAGTAGGTAAGGTGTGGGAGGAAAACTGTAGCGCTGTCCGACCCAGAGAGTCATGGAGGAAAGCAATACCTCTCAGTATTAACTTAGGCTAACCGGATATGACTGTTGCAACTGTCACAGTGTGAAAAAAGGAATTAGGAACAGATTAATGGTCCTTAGGTCTTTATTCTTCACAATATTGATAGGGTTTTCTCACTTACGCTTGCTGTTGTGTCTTGTGTCGTCTCATCCCATTCTCCTTTCTACGTCATGATCGGCAAAAAGATTCATAACGGTAAAGTTATTTTTCTCTTCAGACTTGGTAAGCACAACCGAGAGACCTGGGCTCAATAGGATGTCATTACAAGGTTAGGTGCACAACAGAAGTGGAAGTGGGCTGCATTATCCATTTTACTGTATAGGCCATTATAGGCCTACAGTAATGGCGGCCTAAACATGGTGAAGAGAAAAATCTGTCTTCTCTGAGCAAGAGTTTCAAAGAGAAAAAAGCAACAAGGAAAATGGGAGAAGGTGACACAACAATGGCAACGTGTGATACAACAATTGAGAGTAGCGATAACAAAGTAGAGTGAAGATGGGGTTTTTGTCCCTCGGCTACACAGCTGGGAAATACTACACATACTATGGTGTATGTCACATAAAGTTTACAACAAGCGGTAACAATGAAAATACTCAACAGTATTTGGGCTCTTGCCAGAACTTAAAGCATTATTACAAGTTTTCACTAGAATAAGTTAAAAATGCATAACGGGCATTTTTACGTTTATTCTACGGCAAACATATATGGGGTTGCGTTTTTATTTACAAACAACATCAAGCTTCATGCCGTATGGTGTGATGTACCCTCGGGAGCGACTTAGTGTTCTACAGCACACAAAGGTACCTAGCTTGGGATGGTTTAAAGAAAGGTTATGTATCACTCCACACAATCCCCCCTCCCTGATCATAGGAGCTACGGGTACAACTTGTACATTCATTCCGTTAAGATTAGCATTAGCTCAACAAGGACTGTAAAGAAAGTATATCAGAATATGTTATTTAAGTAGTAACATTCAGTAGACATAATTTACCTAAAGTAACATTTACATTGAGGTTAGAAAGGGGTTAAATTTATCACTACGACCATCGTGAGAAAGTAGAAAAAGGTAAGACCAAGTTGACTATTCAGGTGCTAAGCCTTCCTGGGGTTATTCCTTGGAGACGTTTTGAGCCCCGCAGAGGGATAGAGACCCGAGTCTGGTTTTTAGGTAGCCTTTGCTTATAATTTGGCCGCTGCATTTTGATTTGCCACTACTCGATGTGGAGTTTATAGTGCTACTAGTACGACTCTTCCCAGATGCATTGGGTGTCAAGGGTGATGGAAGAACGAGGGGACACAGCGGAGGTCACCCCTTGAATTTCGTAAGCTATGGTTTCTAGGTGTGGGTTTAGTTTAATGGGAGGGATGAGGTACTAGAAAGTGAAATGGTAGGAAGCGTGGTCTTAATAACTTCACTATTGTCATCAGCGGCATTACTAAGATTAGAGGAAATTGGATGTGACAGGCATTTTCTGTGTGTGTCCCCGTGTGGATGGAAGGTGTTAGAGGATAGGGTTACCTGATCTAGAAAAGTACTTTGACCAGGGTAATAGGTGCTTCCGTTTACGTCCTCCAGAAATTTTACATCAGTGGAAATAGTAATCTCCCTTGTAACGGGGTTAAAGAAGCGATAGTCATGCCTATCTGGGTCATATCCTACATGTATACAAGGGATTCCCTTTGGTGCGAGTCTACCTTTCCGGAGGAGTGGGTGCACGTATATATATGCTAGGCACCCAAATCTCTTGAAAGTTTTAGAATTCGGTACTAATTCATATCAAAGCTGGTATAGTGACAAATCGTCTGGGATAGCTTTCGTACATAAATTATTCTGAAGTTATGTGGCTTCCAAGCAGACATGTCCCCAGAAAACGTATGGTAAGTCTGCATCAGTTAAGAGGGTACGTGAGACAGTCTTAATCGACAGTCTTAGTCGTTCCAAGAGACTATTCTGTTGTGGTGGCCTAGGGGTTATGCCAAGTATGGAGACTGGAGCGTGCCATTGGTACAAAGAAAATCCTGTAGTCTCCAAGCCTGGTACATGACAACACCGTCGCTCATTAGCCGAGTGAGACGTACTTGTGTCTCATTTGGCAGCATTGGATTTCATGTATAAGAACATGTGTAATCAGAGATTGCATGACAGAAGAGTCTCTTGTGCTTACACCTAGTATGACAAAGAGTATTTTTCCCCCATCAGGCCTTTTCTTCCGGCTGATAAGGCGTTCATCTATTGACCAAGTAATCATACGGGTGAGGGGCCTACATGGAAGAGCCGGGTGACTCCCACATTTTAACTTGTTGCGGATACAAATATCACAATTCAGTGTGAGTTTGCCAGTAAGTTTGGGTGCAACTAGTGTTCCCTTGGAATAAATTGATGTCAATTGCACTGTATACTTCACCTAAGTCTAACTCAGTGAGGTTGGTGGATAGTATGGGGCCTCTGACGGTATTTTGTCGATGCACCTTTCCCCCTACCCGGCAACTTATTGGCGTGGAGGGGAAGAAGCAGTTGGCACGGTAATAGCATCAGCATGACTGTCAGGGAGCGGACTTGACAATTCGGAGCCACGTCGCTGAGAGGAATTGTGGCAAAGTCATGAGCCAAATGAGATAACTTTGACAAATATGGACTTTGGTTTACTCTTGGAAAACTATTCAGTGAGCCCTACACTACATCACTATGTTCGGTTTGCATCACTGGGACGAAAGCCCTTAGTTGAGAGTAATAGTCCTCGCCAGCACAAACATTGGTACACCGTAAGTCTGTTGAAATTGAATTAGGCAAGGAATGACTAATTGATTACGAAAATCCCTTATTCAGTAGAGTAGTAGGTTGCAGCACGTAACCCAGAAAATCTGAGGCTGCCAGCATTATTCAGGAACAATTTGTGCTTGATGGGTAACAGAAAAACATTGAGGTTGGGTTTCATCAAAATTATTTTGAGCACAATTTATAGGTTCATCTAATGTGTCTCATACAGCTACTGGAAGGTGTGGGTTGGTGCCCTCATCTACATGTTCAGTAATTTCAGTAAAAATAGGTTGTTCATAAGTAGGAACAGAAATAGGTTGAGATACAACGCAAGGGATTACACAATCAATATGGCTCGTATAATTATGTACTGAAAGTTGATGCGGAAGATTTGCATGCATGTCAAGCAACGTATTCCCAACAGTTGTCGAGTTTTCAACTTGATATCTAGATTTAGGGATTGTTACATACTTATTATTGATAATGGAACTGAGGGGGGCACGTGCAGAGGGTTTTTAGGATAGCCAAATAAAATATTTGTAACTTCCTGTGCATGGGCCTCCGAAAATTCGTGTTGTATAGTGTCACCTTGCAAGTCGTGAGATTCATCTAGTTCCAGGCGTATATCGAAACGATGGCAAGTTCGTTTGCCAAACGTGACTAGTTTGTGTGGGAATCTTTTCTTTCTAACGTATACTCCTTGTATACAGAAGTTTGAATTTAAATTGCTATATAGTAATCGTAAGGCCGACAACTGGTTTTTGGATGCATTGAGCATTTCTGCTACGTTTTTTATAACGGTTCAATTTTCGCCCATGTCTATCATATCCAGAAACCCTTATGTCACCAATTAATACACCAGATTCAGTGAATCCATTAGAAGCTAAGGCTACCTTAACCCTAGCACACTTATCTCCGTCTATCAGCATAAACATTGCTTCAAAATACAGAGCGTGGTGCCACTGTCATGAGTATAAATATCGCCACTTAGGAGGGCTTCTGTATTGTGAGCAGTGTTTAGCCTACAATCTATTACAACCTGTTCAGGAACTTGACTTTGGCTGGACGATTTTACTTGCATGTTATTTTTCCTTAAGTTGGTTTCTAAGGCATAAGCCCTAGATTTTCCACAAGAAAGGCCACGTGTTCAGAGTTAGTTGTTGACGGCCGTAATTGTTGTCTTGTCAGGTGATAGGAGTCAGGTCTTGGTTGATCACACAAGTTTAAGTTTTGGAGCGGGGCTCCAGGTTTAGGGTCATCAACAGAGTTTGGTAGACGTCGCCGATTAAGTCTTCGTCGGTTCTGACGTCATGGAGGAGGGGTCACGTTGCCACTGCGTATGCTCACGTGTCTGTACCCATAACAAGTTTTGACAACGAGGTGCAGGAGGGAGGTCCGAGGGTTTAATCTCGTCAGAATCTCTCATTCCATGCAGGGAACTTCTACAGATTGTACAGTAGGCCTTACGTGTGTTCTGAGCTCGTTGTTGTGTTCGATTTGCACTCTGTGCAGGGTTTTAGAATGGTTAAAGGTTGTCCCGTATTCTTCTTGCTGTGGCACCATCTGTTGTCGCCACTGAGTATTGTTGAAAACGCAGTTTTGCGTACGCATTTGTGGCATTCTCTGTTGATGCTGCCCATAGGAGGCCGGACAACCGTTGGCTGTCCCTTCTAGTGAGTATGACTGTCGATCGTGCGTTTGTGTATAAGCTGCTGATGGGTAGGACTCGTAGTCAGTTGTTGTGTAGATTGTAAGTTCATTGCAGGGATATGATAAACTGTCGACCAACTCGGTTTGTAGAATTGTGAATTTAAGGTGGCTTCCTGGGCATAGTAAGGACTCTCGCGCAACAGCCATTGCTGGGTGATTTACCCCTCTAACAGTGAGGATATCCAGTCGAGGGTAAAATATATCCCGGGGTGAAATGTTCACTTACTTATTCCACTCCTCCCAGAGGGAAAATATTGGTAGTCATGTTTGTTGGGGATATCAGCTCGGGAGAAAGTTGTGGTAAACTACTTTACTCTCTACTCCAGAGTGAAAAGTATCCGAGGGGAGTTCGGTGACATCAGCCCAAGGGAAAGTTCAGAGTGGATTTCCACTGTGTTTTGATTGGTCAAGCTCTAATTTTCTACGTCATTTGTGTTTTAGGAAACAAACGAAGCTTCATGGCCATCATCTTAACCCATAAAACAGAAGTTGCCACTTTTTTGCCAGCGCTGGCCCAAATATGCTTTAAACAATGCTTTAACAATGATAAAAATAACAATATTTTTTCCGGCAGAAAAAGAAAAAAAACTCCTGTGCTGGGTAGGGGGAAGGTCAGGTCTGCGGTAAGCAGTTACAGGCCTATCGCCCTCCTCTCATGTGCACGGAAGGTTTATGAGAGAAAGCTTGCTTGTCGTCTGGTATGGCAGGTTGAGGGATCTCGGGGGCTGTAGGGCACCCAATTTGGGTTCCGGAAGCACCGGGAGGCTCAGAACGCTATGATGTTCCTAGAGTCCGGCATCCGCGAAGCATGGCTGCATGGCAGCTTTGCGGTTGTGTTGTTTCTGGATATTAAGGCGGCGTACAATATGGTTGACATAGCGTGGGTGGGGTTCACCCTAAGCAAATTGGGGGTCAGTAAGAAGCTGCGTGCGGCAATTCTAGCTCTTTTGGAAAGGCGCGGGTTCACGACTAGAGTGGGCGTTGCATGGTCGGGTGTTAGGTATACTGACAGGGGCTTGCTCCAGGGAAGTTGCATGAGCCCGATTCTGTTCGTAGTTGTGATCAACTCGGTGCTTCTGGAATTGGGTCAGGATGTCAATGTCGTCGCGTATGCTGACGATGTGGCTGTATTGCTTGCTGGTGAGGATCTCCCGGCGGTCCTAGCTGCTCTGGAGGCTGCCGTAGGCGGCGCATCAAGGGCTTTAGCTGTCAGAAGGTTGCAACTGTCCGGTGCAAAAACTCATGGTGTTTTACCGGGGACATCCGTGTGGGGGAACTCACAGTGGATGGTATTTTGGTTAGGTCGGTTGATAAGGTGCGGTATTTGGGCTACTGGCTGGACCCTCAGCTACGCTGGGTGCATGAGGTGGCCGCGATCAAGAAGAATATCGCTGCTTGCCTGGGAGTGCTAAAGACCTAGGCAAATAAGTCGGTGGCAAGGCGAGGTGCTATGGTATCTTTTTACCGGGTTTATGTACGTGCATGTGCTGTCTTTCATGTCCAGATTCTGGTGGGTTCTCGGCAAGCCCTTGGGGCAGTTCAGGTAGCGCTCAATGAGGGGCTTCGTGTGGTCACTGGATACCTGCCGTCCACCCCTATTAACGCACTACATGTCGAGGTGGAGGAGTCACCCATCTCTGTGCAGGCTAAAGAGCTGCTGGTGAGGTTATGTCATCGTGCATTGGCCAGGGGTCAGGCAGACGCCCTGGGGCATCTCCTTTTACGATTACATGTCATTGTCGCAAGCTGCTCGTGACTTGCTTGGTGCTCCGTGGGCAGGAGCCTCCCTTCTCCAGTGGAGGGGGTTGAGCGGTTTCCAGCCTCCGTGTTTGGTGCGCCCTCCAGCCCCCTGGGTCTGGGGTGGTGCTGCCGTGGCAGCTCTGTCGGGGGCCTTCACCCTTGTGTACAGCGTTGCCTCTTTCCAGCCTGACGGTTTTCGGGGAGGAGTCGGTGTGTGCATTCCAGACCTCAAGATAGAGTATTCTGGCGTGCTCGAGGCTTTCCCATCGGCATTTGTGGGGGAGCTGGTTGCAATTTCGGTGGCGTTGGACATTGGGATCGAACTCGGTTTACGGAAGTTCCGCGTCATGACGGACTCCCGGTCGTGTATTGGTATTCTTGGTCAGTGTTTCCGTTCCTTGCAGTGCTCGCACCCAATTGCCCTTGAGATTGGCTGGAAGATTTTCACTGCAGGTTTGCAAGGCCTAGCAGTCTCAATCGGGTGGGTGAGAGGCCACACGGGGGTGTTAGGGAATGAGCTGGCCGACGATCTTGCAAAGAGGGGCCTGGGTGGGGTGGGTGGAAGGGTTTGTTTTGCCTTAGGGCCTAGAGACCTACGTCCAGTGGTCAGTAGGGTTTTGGGGATGGAGTGGAGTGCCGACTGGCAGCTAGGATCTACTGGTCGTCACTTGTTTGGGGTGCACCCTACTACTGACATTCCGAGGCTCCTGAACAGCCTTCTTTGGCATAGTGCGGGCTTGGTCTCACGTTTACGCATGGGGCACGTACAACTGGGGCACGTACACTGGGCGCACCTGGCTCGGCTCGGTTGGGCAAGGACGGCCAGGTGCGAGTGGGGGTGGTGATGAGACTGATGAACACTTTTCGTTGGAGTGCCCTCATTGGGACCGGTTCCGCCGTTTGGGACATGGGTTGGGGGAGGAAACCCGCTCCGTGCAGTTCTTGGGGTTTCTCCAGTCGTATGGCCAGGACAGTGTTTGCTGTACCGGGTCTTAGGTTTTTGCAAGGCTACGCAACGTTTCGAAGTATAAGGTGGTTTCGCAGTCTCTTCCTTGGTGTTCGCTTCCCTGTGCGGTCCAGGTTGAACCCGGCTTTGTGCCGATGCTATGTGCCGTATTTTAAAACGGGGGTGTGGGGAGAGATCCTATGATGGGTTAGAGTGGTGGAATTGCTATCGCTGTGAGTGGATGGTGGTCTGGTTGTTAGGTTAAGTAGGTTAAGTAAGTTTTGTAGAATTGAGCGATAAGTGTAATAGGCTTTTAGGCTCATTAAAACTTCAACTTCAAGAAAAAGAATTTATCGGAGGAAACAATGCAGAAGCAATGGTGTAACAATAATGCTGCAAACAACAATGTCTTTACAAACATGCATTGTACTTGGTTTCATGAAGATACGTAATTGGGCTTGTGTAAAAACGACGAAAAAATATCTGTCTGCTCCCGGGTTACAGAGCTTTGAAAGACACAAAAAATGCGCAGTCGGATTCAGTGTAGGACAAAAGACCAGGCCACAGGATGTGAAAGACACCATCTGCTCCCGAGTAATGGAAATGAATGAAGAATGGAGGAATGAATCACAGGATACATGGAATCAGTGAGCGAAGCAACCTTAGCAAAATTACCCATCTTCAAGCGCTTGCATTATTTAAATTACACATTTCACTGTTATAGAGCAGCTGTACTCCTACATTTGCCCATCTTCATATAGGTTGTGCAGAAATGTCTTCTCCATCTGGCATTGTACTTGGTTTCATGAAGTCACGTAATCTGGTTTGAGTGAAAAACCAAAAAAATATCTGTCTGATCTCGGGTTACAGGGCTTACAAAGACACCAAAAATGTGCAGTCGAATTAAGTGCGAAAAAAAGCCCACAGGACATGAAGGACACCGTATGCTCGCGGGTAACGGAAATGAATGAAGGATGGTGACATGAGATGAAAATGTATCTTCTAAAATGTGAGCTAGAAATGGAGGTTTTCCATGTTGGATCATCGAACCCATTTCAGGATTATGTGGTGGCAGGTTGCAACCTTAAACATGAGTTGACTTTTAGGAATCTTGGTGTAGGCTTTAGTAGCGACCTGAAGTGGTCAGCCCATTGTGCACATATTGCTAAATCTGCTAGGCAAAGAATGGCTATTGTCCGACGGTGTTTATCATCTGGTGAAAGCAGGATGCTTTTTTGGGCGTTCTGCATCTTTGTGAGACCAATATTGGAGTACGCCTCACAGGTTTGGTCACCAAACCTAATTAAGGATATTAATGTGGTTGAGTCTGTACAGAGTTCTTTTACAAAGGGGTTACAATGTCTCTCACAATGTAGTTACAATGATCGACTGCAACTGTTGGGGTAGATACTTTGGAGTTACGTAGGTTGAAGCATGATCATACTTTAACTTACTTGTTGCTTCACAACATGGTCAATTTTAACTTTGGGTACTTTTTAACACTACTTACTGACAGTATTACGAGGGGTCATCCGTTGAAACTGGTTGCACCGAGTTTCTCTAGGACTTGTGGTGGCCACTTTTTCTCGTTTCAGGTAGTGAAGATTTGGAACTCCCTTCCTGAGCATGTGGTTATGGCGCAAAATGTGACATCATTTAAAGCAAAGCTATCAGCTATAAACGATCATCTTTTATCTTTTACACATTATAATTTTAACTAGTGGGGCAGGCCTTATTCACCACTTTGTGGCCTTCCATATGCAGTCGTGTTTCTTTTATTTTTATTTATTTTTATTTTACTGCAGTTAGTGATCTTTGGATCCTAGCCAGACCTGCTGCTTCTACGGCAAATATTATTATTTTTTTTTTTTGCAAGATTAACATTCTAAATGCACTTAGTGCAAAAGTCGAGGAGCAGCACCACCTCGTTTCGTGCTGCAGTTTCTGCTGCAATGGATTAGCTACCATCGATCATGAAAGATTCTAATTTCGGACGATGTGAAGTATCCATCAAACATTCAGTTTTTAACCTGAAATGTGCCTTTATTTCAAGAGTACAAGTCCTACATTACACATACAAGAAAACAAGTTTCAAATTAACAGAAATGAAAGTAAACGGCAGTAAATGGTAACACTAACACCTACCTTGCATCTTGAATTAAAATCCCCCAACAAAACACTCCAGGAAAATGGCCCCTTCCCCCAGCCCCTGCAAAACAAGCTCAGGAAAAACCGTACCAAGTAGGGATTCCTTCAGCAATTGTGATATCTTATTTCTCGTCCTGGTTTTTTGTTTTGTTTTGGTAACATTATGCTGGGGGAGGGGGTACTTTCTCTTATTGTTTTGTTGGGGCATTAATATTTCCTAGCACCTAGATATCCACTTCAGGGTTTTATAAAGTCAACTTTGTGGAACAGCCCACAGTGATACAAATGAGAAGCAACCAGATAAAGATGATAAAAAATTCACCTCTCATCGCGACTGGGCATCATGTTCATATCTTTGGAATATGAACTGGGTTTGATGTCTCACGATGAAGAATAATTCCCCAACGCTGTATTGGTGCCCATTCTTCTCGCCTTGGATGCCTACAACTTCTCTTTATTTGGCAAACTGATCGTTAATTAGGGTTTGGCTGACATTGCCTTCCATTTTAGTTTGTTCTGTTGGGGGCAAATTACTAGTATCGTTCATGTCAATATCAAATAGTCCAAACTGATCGTCCATTTATAATTCATGGTTGTAGATTATGCAAAAGCAACAATTACTGGACCACATCTCCTTGGGCTAAAGCGCATACCTCTTTTTATTATATGTAACCGTTTCTTGATAATACTGTTCATTCTTTCTGCAACATTTCTGGTTCTTATATGAGATGGTTTGTAATTGTTTCAGGAATGGTTTCAGGGTTCGGAACTGGGGTTATCGAGTACATATCAACAATCTGCCTAATTCCCCATTTTCAGCGCGATTGCAAAGTAATCATACCAAATTGTAGTATCGTGTTTACTCTGGTCACCTAGCAATTACCTTCAGTACGCGTGTCTGCAACTTAATTGTGCATTTATAGAAAACCATCCTTTTCTGTTCTGGTATGTTTCTGCATTGTGGCTAGGTGGGGTATTGTTGCACGAAATTTAGCAACACCAGGAAATTGAGCAACTTAATAAAATTTGAACTTCACTTGCAAAATGTCTTCACTGGTAGATGACAACTGAATATAATTACGTCTTAAACAAGCCACGGCATTGATAAAACTGTGAAATATTTTGCTGGCTGTCGTATGATGAATGTTAAGTAGGTCTCCCCTGTACACTGGAATGTATGTACCTGTTCTTAGAATACTGAGAGAACATAGGACTTGTATTTCACTTGATATGGCCAGTAGTGTGCACAGACCACCAAGAGGACAGGTGCAAGTTTTATTAAAAGGGCACAGTAAGTTTAGTGGACATTTTACTGGGGACCTTTTATTTTTTGCTGTGTTTTTACCCTTTTCTAAACCTGTTTTTTTAGCATTTTTTGCACTTTTCAGACATTTTAGACCTTTTTTGGACCTTTAGGCCCGGCAAACATCTGCACAAAAAATCTTTTTTTCACAATTTTCCGAACAGAGTCCTTTCAATACCCAAATGGTTCTTTAAATTTGATATCTGTATAAACATCTATTACATTTTGCCTGGGGCTAACAATATGGAAGCGTACCACGGGGCATGTTGCAAATTGTCAACAATGTCTTGAATGTGTCAGCAATATCAAGCTGTTCGTTGCTGATTACAGCTGTCCACGTTTTCCGCAGATACACTGTACTTTCACACAGCACTTGTCAATTATAATCAATACACATGCAATGCACGATACTCAGCCTTTTGCGTGAGTGTGCAAATACTATGCAAAACGCCAAGCGCCGTGCACATTGCAAAGGTGTATGTCGTTAAATTTTATTATTTTCCCCTCAACTTTGCCCATGGTGTAGCCAGGGTAGAATTCTTCTCATTTTCCCCCGACTTTTGACTCCATTTTACCGTAAACTTTGTGAATATCACCAAATAGTTAAGCGGTGGAGAAAATCTCCTGGGTGAAAATATACCTCCAGATGGGGGTAGAAAAAGGCTTTCCCTGGATTTTTCCTCCAACCTGATAGCGCCATCTTTGGAATCTCTCCTGTCTTCCCCAAGGGATATTTTACCCTCGAGTGGATATCCTCACTGTAAGCATACAGATGCAGGTCTGATTTTCAGTGAGGGCATATCCGGTGGCAATAATCTCGGTCATTAGTCCTCTTGCTCTCCTTATGTAACTGGTTACATCTTCAGTTGTCTGCATTTTAATTGTCATCAAATATCTGAATCGGTGCGTCTGCTCGAATGGGTCCGTACATTCATAGTCTCGTATAATTTGGTCCCATATTTCTCGAGCTAATTGATTTATTTGATAGTGTATCAGCAGTTGGGGTGCTAGGGTGCTCATTAGCAATATCTTACACTCGATTCTTCTGGTTCACTTGACGAATTCTTGTGAGCGTCTGCTGCAGGGTTTGGGGGATCTTCTTCAATATTTAGGGATTCCTGCCGTTTTCGTCAGCTTAAGCATGTAAATAGGAATTTCCAGACTTTGTAGTTTTCTTGGCCGGTCAATATTGGTATTCCCTTACAGTGAACTGGAATAGTCGTTCCATATTGTCGGTTTGCCTATCTGGTAAGTGAAGGAGTTTGAGCCCAAAGTTGCGCCATAATTATGCAGAAGTAATTGAAGGACGAAAATAAACTCGAGGTGCGACGGTGGCGTATAGTTCTAGTTGTGACTAAAATAAGGTGCCGTTGGTCATACAACGTTGCAAATGCTTTCAAATCGATGCTGCCATATGGCAAAGTTGTTGCCATCTCACAGAACGGGTATGTTCTGTCTTTCACGCACGATAAACCGGGAACCAATTGTAACTAGCCTAAGCAGGTAGGTAGGTGGATACCTGGTCTTCGGTTGGTCGGGGTGACGAAAAAGTACTGGGTCGGATAACAACCCTCCCGAAATAATATTTTGCATACAATGTTACAATTTACTGCTTTAGATAAGTATGTAAGGAGGGTTAGAGTTGGTAAGGTGCGGGAGGATGACTGTAGCCCTGTCCGACCCAGAGAGGCATGGAGGAAAGCAATACCTCTCAGGATCACTGAGGCTAACAGGGTATGACCGTCACAAAATCATGGTTTGAAAGAAAGGGAATTAGGAACATATTAATGGTCCTTAGTTCTTTGTTCTTCACATTATTGATAGGATTTTTCCACTTATGCTCACTGTTGTGTCGTCTGTTCCCATTCTCTTTTCTACGTCATGATCGGCAAAAAAGTTTGTAACGGTAAAGTTATTTTACTCTTCTTTGTAAACGCAACCGATTGAACTGAGATCAATAAGATGCCATTGACAAGGTTAGGTGCAGAACAGAAGTGGAAGTAGGCTGCGTTATCCATTTTACTGTATCAGCCATTTTACGCCTACAGTAATGGCAGCCAGTAGATGCAAAGTACTAGGACGACGGACTGGCCGCAAAAGCCATTGTATTCTATTGTTCTCGAAGCCCCGCCCCCCAAACAGACCTACTACAATACCGGGTCTGCCTTCAACGACAACCTTTTCGAAGTAGACGATACCTACCTACAAGGGGCTGTAGTCATCGTGAATGAAAAATTTTAATTTTTTTTTACCGGTCGGTCGTACTGCTGCCCGTAGGCAGTCTGAATGGAGAAATGTTTATTTGTCTTCGGAAACTTTCCCTATGAGTTTATCGATGCTCGCAAAGTGTTTGTAGAGCTCGGACCATTCCGTAAACGAAAGTTGTAACAAGGTAACAACCGCCGTTGTTTTAGGGTCGTATTCCACAAAGTGCACTTGCGTGTCATCATTCGTAAATCGTACTCTGATTCTTTTCTCCTCTCCGACACGAAGCGCTTTCATTTTAAAATCCAACAAGAATTTCATTTTGTTTCTGCTGTCAAGTTTGGACAGTTCCAACATTATTGCCAACATATGTTTTTCGTGTACAGTTGGCTCCAATTACTCGATTAACACTTCTCCGGCTATTTCGATGAACGGCTCGAAGACCTGTTTCAAAGTGGGATCCGTAACGCTTTTCCATAGATTCTCGTCCGTGCTTTTCCAACCTTTCCATGCAAACCTATTTTCTTCTTCGTCCTTGGACTGCAATTTATCCCTACACTAATTGAGTACACATCTGTTGATCTTTTCACCCAATCGATATAGATAGGTCCATTCCAACGAGTTGAGTCTCAACTCTGTGGTAAGCCCTGCCTGTTTGTTAAAAACGAGAGTCGGTCCGCTTTCAATCGTGACATTGAGGTATTTACTCAGCATAAAATAACCGCTAGTGGCGTCCATGATGAGAATGTATTTTAGAGTTTGTTCTTTAATAAAAAAAACATATATTTATATTTTATTCAACAAACATTATTACAAGCAATAAATCACCGAGCCATTCATTTCTTTTTCTCTCTTCGCTCTCTTTGAGCCAACCTTCTTTTTTCCCTGAACACTATTTTCTTTTCTTCAGTCATTCTCGCACGTCGGTCTTTTTCCGCAGCTTGTTTTTTTCTTTTTCTGGATAGGAGTTAGTGTGGCGTGCCTATCCCTATCTAACCGTCTTCGTTTATCCCTGGCTCTCTTCTTCCACTCTTCTGGATTTTGCACTTTCAACTGCCTACTCTCCCTCATCCACAATTTCCTCATCTCGGCTTTTCGAACCTTGACATTTTCAACTTCTTTCAGCCTCTGTTCCACTTCATCCCGTTCCACCGAGGTTCCACCTCTTCATCGCTGATTATACCGTCGGACATATATGTCCATACTCCGTCATTAAAGACTCCATGAGCAAATTATGAAGACTACGATTTCCATCGTAGTCTTCATCCTCATGGTAAGAAATATAATTGATGCCACGATGTCCGATTGCAAAAGTTTCTACTTCGTTTACTTGGAATCTCTTGTCGTCGTAAGCCGACAGTAGGGATTTATTCACCACGGTCGTGGCCAGCTGGTGATGGCTGTCACTGGCGATCTTGTACCAACTCCCTCTTTGTTCCTGCTTCGAATGGAGAGTCGCCATATAATCTTCGTGGCTTAAGTGTTTCTCCACGAATCTCTTGGAAATTCCCTTCGCTTTTTTCGTTTCGCTTTGGGACGTCACGAGCGAATACATCTTGCTACTCAACCCCACAAACTCTTTTATCGGTACTCCCTTCGTGGCATCTTTTATCTTTCCCAACACTTGCTTGTTGACGTTGCAGAACAGTGGGTGTTGAGGATCGTAGTTGCTAGTGTCGAATCTACTCATGTTTTTAGCCATGTCCGCGTACACGTCCACGGTTTCGATGCAATAGCACAGCGAGTCCGTGTCTGTGAACAGCAGTCTTGCTCGATCTCCATATTAGGGACGTATGTATCGGTAGTGAAATTCGTAGAGAAGGAGTTTGGACAACTCTAGTATGGCGAACCCCGAGTAGGTGGGAAGATCGCACGTCACCTTGCGTACTTTCGAGTTGATCTGAACCAGGTTTTCGTACAATATCCGAAACGAATCGGCGTTGGGCTGGGTGGAATATTTGATGGCTCGCTTGCTGTCTGTGCATAGCATGTCTTTCAGTCTTTTCTGTTTCCGTTCAATCGTCTTCCCAAACACCGAATTAGGGCACAACTTGTGAAATTCTCCTTCAGACACCATTTTCGATTCCTTTCGTTTTGCCGTATTAAAATCTATATATTGTTTCACAAGAGTGTCTGATTGAAACTCAGCACCCTTCTGATGTGACGAAGGACCAAGCCGAGTTCGAGGTAGAATTTTAGGTTACGGTAGTGAATTACGTACCGCGTCTTCCTCAGTAGGTTGGCCACTAGCTTCACGACAGGTTTCACTGGTTTTCCTTGCAACAAAGAATTCGAAGAGTCTGAAACTAATTCTTCTCTTATTTCAAATTTTTCAGGAGCAAGCGGGTAGTCGTTGTGGAGCTCGTGAAGTTTGTTCGGGTAGTCCAGATCTACTTCCAGAATGTATCATACCGACGACGTGTCTGCTATCTTAGTCACGTTGAAAGCTCGAATCTCATCTTTAGTCAAATACCTAAAGCCGTTGTAAGGCAGCAGCTTGCTCATGGCCCAGCCGTAAGCTCTATTGAGGGCCCAATCGATGATGTACTTGTTAGGTTTTGTTGAATCGTACGTTTCGGGAATGTATGGGTTGTTGGCCTCCGCGAACCTTAGACTAATGAAGCTAACTCCACCCCGTATTCCCGACAAGATGAAGTTATGTTTGCTAGCGTGAGTAAATAGTTCCAGTTCGGCCTTGGTCATCTTTAGAACTGCCGCCCAGCTAAACCCTGTGGTGGCGACGTAATAGCACGGATCTGTGTCGTGGTCTCGCAAGCAGATCCTGCGGAATTCTTCGAAAATGTCTGCCAAAAGCAGACAGTCGGTTAGCTGAAACATTTCGTGGTAGGAGGAAAACTTTTTGATTTTCAGCATACTCCAAATCTTTTTGGCGTGATCGTATTGTTCGTCAGTTAGCCCTTCTTCTTTGAGTTTGGAATAAAAGTATTCTTTCGGTGGTAAAGATTGCTCTGAATACACTCATGTTGGAAACGTGTTCGTATGGGTAGTAAGTAACCCTTACGGGTTAACAGATCCACGGCAGTCTCTTCCTGGACGTCGGGAAGGGACCATTTGTCCTTACCACCAGCTTTCAAGAACAGCTACACCGTCCTAAACTCGTAATCTCGTTTATGTCTCTCCTCCAGAGTTTTTAGCGAAGAGGAGAGAAAATTATAGCTGTCTACAAACTTAAGCCGAATGTACCTTTTCTTTTTTTTCTTTTCATCCCATCCCGTTTCAACGGTGATGGTCATGCTCATGAACCTCTCTGTATTTCTCGCGAGGACTTCTACTTTTTTCGGAAAATTGTGCACCGCTCTTACCAGTAGATGCATATCGTAAGCTTCGAGGCAGTGAAATACCACGGGGATCGTGGTGCGCTCTCGGGCATTCAGATTACAACTCGAGTGAGAAGATCCTCTGTACTGGCCGGTAACGTGGCAATGATCCCAGACTTTGTCGTCTTTTGAACCGAATGGCTTTTTGCAGTAGATGCAGTCTACAGCATGGTTAAAATCAGCCTCTTGGACCGGAGTGAGGAATAGTGGTTAGACTCTTTTTAATGTTTCGTCGTACTCGCGTGCTTCAATCACCAACTGATCGAGGAATTCTTCGACGGCATCCTCTCCCAGGTAATAAGCAGCTTTTTGAAAGTTTCAAGACCCCACCATGACATAGCCGAAGCTGCAAGGTTGATGGTGGTTGATTTTCTTCCTGGAGCTGTTAGAGGAAGGAACGGGTTTCAGAAGGCACTCAAAATCGGCGTATATGACTTTGAGGTGAATATTTCTTCTATTGAAAGCTTCAAACTTCAAAATGTTTTCGCCAGGTTTTAAGAATTTGAGTGCTTGAGGTGACAGATTGGTTCTTGTACAGTCCAGTTTGTGTTTGTCTCTCAGCGATGCCTTTCCGTAAGCGGCGAAACAATTTCGACAGTAATATTTCGGGTTGCTTCCCGATCCCTGGTGTCGGAGAAATTGGTCACAATCCACGATGGCGCAGTAGTGAAAATTTGTCGACTCGTCAGTAATTAAAAGAAGATCTACGGGTTGGCCTTTAAGATTCGTGCTCACACGAAGGGGATGCAAGCCGTTCTCTTTGGTATAAGCAATCACATTGATCGATAAATGATTGTTGGCCATCTCGAATGCATCAATGTGATCCAGCCGCGTTGCAAAGCCCAGCATCGAACAATCTATCGATCTCACATATACTTCGTATTCTTTCGGATTCACCATGCTTAATTTGTGTTTGGCAGCCAGAATTGAATACAAGAAGCACTTGTGGTCTGTGAAATTTTGAACATTGACTACAAACTTCCACTTCTTTTTTAATTTTGCTGGCAGAGGAATGTAAGAGCCCGGTCTGAGCGGGTCGATTTTTGCTACTCAGATTGTGAGTTCGTAGGACCGATTTATCACCCAACCACTCCCTCTTTCGGCGAATTCGTCGATGGAACGTTGGATTTTAGCATAAGCTGCGTCCAGTAACTTGGGAATATCTAATGGATTATAGATTGGGGAGTAGCGGGACTGAAATCCAGTTGGTATTTCTTGGCCATTTCGAACGAAACTCACTCCTAAACCAATTTGAGCTCTGCAAGTCACCAATTGCCGGAGACATTCGTACAGTAGAGCTTCTATACCTCTTCGCATCAACATTAAAAGGTACAACGGGTCTACAGCCTGCACAGCTTTCGTGTACTTTCTGTGTTCGAGTCCTTGCTCACAGAGGATGGGAACGTCTGTACAGCCCGACTCCCTCTCGAAGCAATTGCACTCGGGTGGGTAACTATTCCTGTGTGTCTCTACGAGGTGTTGTATCAATCTTTCTCGTGTAGGATACGTTTGAGCGCAGTAAACGCAGGTAAAGTTTATTTTTTCCATCGCTCCAACTGAATGATTCTGTTTAATAATATAAATAACATGAACAGTAATAATTTCAACGTCCTGGTCTCAGTTTAATATTATAAATAAAAAGAGGAAAAATTTGGTATTTTTGTTGTTATTTTCCTAGAATAACTGGCTTTTTGTCGAGCCAATTGTCGAAGCGCTCTTCGTAGCCTTTCCACCTGACGAGGTAACGAGTTTTCCCTCCCACTTTTTTAGTCTTCATAATTTCTTCGACTAAAAACAGATCCGGCACGTTAGTTTCCTGCAACTCTTGCTCGTAAAAAGTGCCTTCGATTTTACTACCCAGTTACTCGACCAACCTGTAGCAAGTCGGTCGAATTTTTCTGATTTCACTCACCTCGAACAGTTCGTTGGTAAAGTTTTGCAAATATCCCTTGTCGAATACAGATTTTGCCATTGTCACTCTTACTAAATCCCCGACTTTGAAACTATTCTTCTTTTTGGAAGGGCTCTTTTTCAGCAATATGTTTCTGATCTCCGGTTCATCGCGTTTAGTTACTTCGGATGGTTTCATTTTAATGGTAGAATGAACTCTGTCGTTGTAATCTTTGACAATTTCATCTATAATGTCTATCCACTTGTGGTTACCTCGCAGAGTAAACCGTTTCCACATGTTCGACTTCAATGTGCGATTTAGGTGTTCTACTACGCTCGCCTTAGGTTCTGACTTGGTCGAATAGTGGTTTATTTTGTGGCGTTTCATTAGTGCTGCGAAATCTTTATTATAGTATTCCTTGCCTTCGTCGCTTTGTAGTCTTTTAACGGGATTAGACATTGTGTTTAATATCTCGTTAAAAGCGCCAGTGACATTCGCGGCGTTCTTCGATTTCACAGGGACGGCCCAAGCGTATTTAGAGAATACATCGATGGCAGTCGGCAAGTATTTGTAATTTTCGTGTTGTTTCGCGTTAGGTATCATCTCCACCAGGTCCGCTTGAACTAAATCACCTATCCCATAGCTAATAATGCGCCTTCTCGGAAAGTTTCGCCTAGCTGGCTTGTGTAGCTCCTCCACTAAAGTTTCCATTTGATCTTTTTTTTTAATTCCCATTCCAAACTTTACTTTGGTTTTCATAGCTGCGGCTACGGCAGCTGCTGCCAACTTCTCTTTCAGACCAGTTTTGCTAGATTTTGCTACTTTTACTGCATCGGAGACCAACTTTCTATCAGCTTCGTGCCTTCGTTCCAAGTCTGGTTTGGCAGAGTATTCGATGTCGTGCTGTTTGCAGGCTTCATCCAGAGAATTGATGGCAGTGTTGCCTCTGTTCACACTCTTGTTCAGTTTTGTTCCCGGACCGCAATAGTTGTATCTCGGAATGTGAAGTTCCACCGGCAACTTGTCTATCGCGATGTTCAACAATCCAGAGCCTCTGCTCTTCTGAAACTGTGCTTTCCTCATGCCGCACACTTTACACTCGCCCTTCAGCAGTTGTCGATAATTCATAATACAACGTGCCTGACATTTTTATTGGCTGTAACTCTTCTGCATTTGAGGCAGTACATCTCTGTTTATTGATAAAATAAGAATGAAAAGGTATTTTAGATTGGTTGTAACTCTTCTGCATTTTAGGCAGTACATCTCTGTTTATTTATAAAATGAGAATGAAAAGGTATTTTAGATACTAGTTTTGCAGAGAATTTATCAAAATACCATTGTTTTTCTTAAAGCAGCTGAAAGATGAAAGTGTTAAATTATGACATATCCGATGTCAATAAGCGACCATCGACTGGTAATTTACTGAATTTTCCAGAGGGCGTAAGGTGCATCATTTGCGGCCCTGCCGGTTGTGGAAAGACCAATTTAGTTATAAATTTCAGTTGCAATCCAGGTTGGTTGAATTATGACAGCCTGCGCGTGTACTCCAAGTCTTTATTTCAAAACAAATATTTCCATATCCGGAGAGCTTTCGAGGAAATATGTCCGGGCGTAGCTACCTTTTGTTCCAACAACGAAGATATCCCACCACCAGAAGAACTGCCATGTGGCAAAACGGTAATTTTATTGGACGATTTCATGATTGAGAAACAAGACAGAATCGAACGCTATTTTGCCTACGGCAGGCACGCGGACGCCTCGATCTTTTATTTATGTCAGACTTACAGCAGGATACCCAAGAGAGTTATTCGAGATAATTCCAACATTATAATTCTCTTCAGGCAAGACGAAGCAAACCTCAAACATGTCTTCAATAACCACGTTAGCGGTGACATGATTTTTGATGAGTTTCGTCGCATGTGTGGCGAGGTTTGTTTCTCTGTTCCGTACAGATTCCTACTCATCGATAAAACTAAACCCTTGGATCGAAGGTATAGAAGAATGCTCGACTAACAACGACGTGTCTGCCGAAGGTTTTAGTTGACATTAACGTACGTCTAGGTTTTTGTTGACATTAACGTTTGTTGACTAAACATTATTTTATAAATTACTAAAACCCTACTAAAACTAAAAATAAGAGAAGCAAACCCCAGAAAGAGGTCGATCAGTAGGAGGCTCTAAAAATGCAGCGTGTGCCGTAGAGGTTCGATCGCGAGCGTAAAAGTACCGTACGCTTTTCATTTGTTGTAGATAGTTATTTTCTCGCGTAAACTTGTCTCATATGAGAAAATGAGCCAAAAAAACCATTTTTACGAATCCAGTACCTTAATCAGCCCCTCCGATGGAACAAATACATGCAAATGAGAAATCCAACCAAATCAAAGTTGAGACCAAGGAAAAGTTGAAATAAATCTGTTCAAAATTAGGGTCATAAATATAAATCTAAACGTTATTTTATAAATTACTAAACCATCATGTCTACTAAAACTAAAAATAAGAGAAGCAAACCCCAGAAAGAGGTTGATCAGTACGAGGCTCTAAAAAAGCGTCAGAAACAAAAATTTCAAAATATAAAACTGGAAAAGCAGACAGAATCTGAACATTTGCAAAAGATATTCAAACCAGTAGTTGATCCTATAGTAGACCAGACTAAAATGCAGATGCTACAGGGAAGCAAGGCTTCGGCTCAGCGTCAACGACAAATCATAGAACTGTTGGCTCTAGAGGCTGGACAGAAGAAACAAGAAAAATACCACGGGAAACGGTTAGAGCATATTCAGAAAGCTCTGGAAGTGGCAACGGGCCGTGCCGATACTGAAGACGAGAATACAGACAGTGACGACGGTGAGATACAGTTTCACGCGGGTGCCAGGAGATGACTCTCCAGTTCCATGGGCGCATTACCTGACCCGCCCTCCGACATGTCACTTGCCCTAACGCCGGGGGCTCGTAGGAGACAAATGGAAGAGGCCTCTTTACTCGGCGATTCCGCAGTCAGACTCGGTACGCTAGCTACCAAGTATCTAAGCATGTTTGCCACTCGAGAGACTCTGACCGACCCCACTTTGGCTTCGATGCGACTCGGAGACTAAACATTACATGATTGGTGCAATGGAGGTACAATTTCAAGACGACAACTTGATCGTGGGAGGAAAAAAGTACGAAGGGATGGACGATTTGTGGCAGTTGGTTATGTTAAAAAACCCTTCGAAGCCACTGGATGGAGATGCTAGCCTTTTGAACTACCACGATATTCTGAAGAGGAGTAAAGCCATATATCACAACAACGACGACATTACGAGAAGTCCAGCGCCGGTTTCAAGTACACGACTTTTATAAAACCTGTTTGGGGCAGACCTACCGAGGTTGTAGGGAAAGGATACAGGTTCTATAGAGATCCGAATGACTTGTGCTAAAGAGTGAAGCTCCTCAGAGCCTCTACAGAGGCTGGCAATAATTCTCTGGATGAAGAATTCGTGCACATTTTCACAGAAATGCGGAGTAAAGCATTGCTGTCTGATGGAAAGTATCAAAAACTGATCGGTGAATTCGGTAGATGTTAACTAATGTATTAAACGAAAAATATGTCGATCATACTTTCCTCTGAAAAAACTGACTTTGTGACCAGTTTTCCTTCCCCGTTGACACTGGAAGGCGCTCACGAATTGGCTCTAGTCAATCTGGAGACTTACAACTCCATTCCTAACATTATAGAGGACGTGACCAACTCTTTCACTTACAGCACGGACAGCGGTAACACCTGGATTAAAATCGTCGTCTCAGAAGGTTGTTATGAATTAGACGAAATTATAAACATCATTTACAGAAAATTCAAAAAGAGCAAGCATTGGGACGAGACTAATAACGTTTCCTACGTTCTATTAAATGGCAACGTAAACACTCTAAAGTGTGAACTAACTATAATTGACAGGAGATATACGGTTGATTTTTCTGAACCGTCCAGTATCGGAAAGATTTTTGGTTTCGAAGCTAAGACTTACGAATTTGGGGAATACATCAGACCAAACACTGTCAACATAATAAATGTAAATAGCATACTGGTACATTGCGACTTGGTTTCGGGTTCTTACGTGAACGGATCATCGCAACCGACCTTTTATTCGTTCTTTCCTACTGCCCCTCCTGCCTACAAGATTGTTCAGTCCCCGCACAATTTGGTGTACCTACCTGTTACAAAAAATATTATTCACTCTATGCGCGAGTGGCTGACAGATCAAGCTGATAGACCGCTTAACCTTCGAGGGGAAACTTTGACTATGAGGTTACATTTGCGAAAGAAGAAAAACTAAAAACAACTACTTAAATTTATGCCGCTCAAATTCATTAAACTGAAAGTAACTGCCAATGACCCACCGCCCTACGATCCGCCACAGTCCACATTACCTATAAAGGGAAACGAAACCTACCGATCGAGAAGGCATCAATTCCTGTCCCGCTAACTTCAAATTCGTGGAGAGACTAATCCTCTCTCAGAATGGAAATGAACGAAAATTACCTAAACGTGACTGAGCCTTTTGTCGTTGACGAATCGGTAGTTGAATATAATTTTCACGAATATTCTCCGATAGTCGGGACGAACTTGAACCAGGTTAATTCGGAAATAAGAATCACGGTGCAAAATCAGGACCTTTTCACTCATCCTCACCAGAGTTACCTCCACGTTAAGGGATCTCTCCTTAAAAGCGCAGACGGCAGTTCTTATGCTGCCACGGATAAGATAACTGTGGTCAATAATGTCGTGGCTTTCCTTTTCTCTCACATACAGTATCAAATAGGCGACAAAACAGTAGATCAACTTAACTTTCCTGGGATCACAAGCACGATGAAAGGAATTGTTAGTTATGGACCTGAAGACCAAGCCGAACTCGCCAACAGCGGTTGGTTTCTCGACAGCAACAACGCTAGGTCAGCAGATCCTGACAGTAATGCCATCTTCAAGCACAAGCGAGACCTTCTGTTCAGTCATTCTCCCAGAGGCAGTTTTGCATTCACTGTACCCTTGTCTCACCTCATCGGTTTCATGGAAGATTATACCAAGATTTTATACAGCATTCGTCAAACACTCATTTTGATGCGATCTGCGGATAACAACGCCATATTTAGAGACATGGGGGTCGGTGCCAGCAAGATAGTTCTAGAGCACGTGAGCTGGATTCTTCCTCACGTAACTCCCTCTGACGTACAGAAAAATAAGTTGTACAAGTTGATCGATTCTGGCACGAGCGTACCGTTTGCCTTTAGACATTGGCATCCCGATCAATTGGAACTGCCTACATCAACAACGGCTGCTTGGCGTCTTATTAGTACTTCAGCAATGGACCGACCTCGTTGGATCATCGTGGGTTTTCAAACAGACAGAGATAACGACCCAAAAAAATATCCTGCCGTCTTTGACCACTGTAGTTTCAACGACGTTCAGGTGACTTTAAATTCGGAACGTTATCCATTTCTTGATCAAAATTCAAATTTTTGCCAAGGCAACATTTCTCACGTCTATCAGATGATTGTTAACTTCAGACGACAGTACTACGGGAGAGGATTGCTGTCGGCTGAGCCCGCGTTCGAATTATCCACATTTAGCAAGAATTTTCCTTTAATTGTGATCGACGTAAGCATACAAAACGAGCGGCTGAAGTCGGCGGTAATTAACGTACAGGTAAAAATGAGATTTGGAGCTCAGGTACCGCAAATACGAAAGCATGGGTTCTAATCATAAGCGATCGCATAATGAACTTAAGATTAGACCGAAATAACGTTGAAATTGCTGTGTGACTTAATGGAATCTATTTTTTTTCTTAAACTCGAGTCATGTATACAACCACCGGAGTGGCTTTGAGTGCCAACCAAAAGAAACGCATGTTACAGCAGATCAAGAAAGGAAAAACGGTTCAACTTTGGCTTAGAAACTCTCAGTTGAACAGAGGCACCTCGAAATTACCAGTCACTCAAGCTCAACTCGGCAGAATTCATAATGCACGCAAGACGGGGAAAGGTTTACATCTGAAACTTTCTCGTACACAACTGAAGAAGGGAGGAGTTCTACCTGCGTTGCTTTTGCCAGAGTTGGCAGCGCTGGGATCATCCGCCGCAGGTGCCGCAGCGATCGCCAGAAGCGTCAATGCTGCAAAGAATAATTTCAGACAGTTACAAGAGCTTAAGAGACACAATGCAGCGATGGAAGCTCTGGCACTCAGAAAAGGAACGGAATTAAAAAAACACCGTCAAAAAAAAGACGAAAAACTACTAACGGCAAAGCTCGTGGACAAGGATTCTTTCTGAAGCCAAGGTATCTTTAAACAGACCGATGACAAATGTGGATTTGAACAGATACGCCAAGAAACTCGGGATTACCAATTTCAGAGGTACATTTACTAAAGACTTGCTTACACAACGACGTTGGGCAAACGGAGAGTGTGGAATAGTTAATTTGCAAGACTCAAGCGGAGGAGAAGGTACACATTGGGTTGCGTATTACAGTAAAGGCCCATCTTGTTCATATTTCTTCGATTCGTTCAGTTTGAGTGCACCCTTAGAAGTCCAAAGATATCTCGGCAAACCTATAACGAATCACGTTAGAGTTCAAGAAGCACACGAGGTTCTGTGCGGTCAATATTGTTTATTCGTACTACGAGGATTGTCGAGAGGAGAGAATTTTTTTCAAGTTATTCACACACTAAAAAAGAAGTCATGAAAGTCGATAAATTTGGAAATGTCAAGCGTTCCAAGTTTCCATCTCCTCTTCCGTCACCCTCCATCGTTGTGGTGGATAATTTCTTGAGTCAAGCGGGACCCAATCTTCCATTCGACGCAAAAAATAAAAAAATTGAAAATGTAGGACCTCCGGCAAACGACACTGATGCCCTAACTCTTGGATACCTGAAAACGGATCTAGGACTGAGTTTAGGAATCTGACAGGAATCTAGGACAGGAATCTGAGCATTAATGGAAAAAAAGTTACGAATTTAAATAAACCCACAAACGACAGCAATGCCTCCACAAAGAGAAACGTCGATCGTCTAGTTGATAAGAAGCTCAGAAATCAACCCTACAGACGCATCTACTAGTTTCGAAGCAATCTAGAAACTAGGGATAACGTGAAATGGCTAGCCGACAACGGTTTGCAATTCTACGTGTAAGTCAACCAGGTCGAATAGTCAAAACCATTCTCGTTGCGGCTAGGATAAATAATGCAATTCAAGTATCTTTGTCTAGAACTGGGAAAGCACCTGTTTCCATACTCAAACAGGAGGGGAAAACAGCCAGCGTAGCAAGCTACGAGGCAACACCTTTAGAAATTCAAACAGGGCAGATATTGACCGCAGCAAACGAAAATGTGGCACCGGCCGGGCATCACCTGCTAGAAATTCATTGCGAAGTGGACGACTGAAGGAAAAGAAAATGCACCCAACATTACTTTTATTTTATTTTATTTTATTTTATTTTATTTTATTTTATTTTATTTTATTTTATTTTATTTATAAAGGAGACAATGGCCAAACCCTCAGTTTATGCTTTGAGCCACAGGGCAAATTTGATCGTTAATCCCTCCGACTCCGATGAAGAAATTATAACTTTGAAATGTGGTTCTGCTCAAACCACTCTGAACTCGAAAGAGTTTGCCAATATCTACAACCAGAGTGAACAAATAAACGCAGCAATTCACTGCCAGTGGAAGTCAAGCATGCCAGATGACAACAACGAAGATGCTCTCCTTGCCACCGTGCATCACTTCCAAACTCTAATGGAGCTGTTTATCAGCGACGCCACTAAAGCTGTTCTGATGCAGCAATTTAACGCTCTTTTAGAAACCACTCTGGATTCGAAATTAAATGCCTTCCAAGTCGGAGGTGCCAAAAGAATACGGATCAAACACAATGGGCATAAGACTCTGTTAATATTGTACTTTTATAACGACAGGAAAATCCCTCAGACCTTAATTCAACTGGACTATATTGAATGGACGGAATTGTTGAAAAGTCTTACTGATATTCGTGAAAACATCCACCAAAAACAGGACGACGAAAGCGACATACAAAACTGAACCAGAAAAGACACTAACACTGTCTGTGTGTAGGAGGCTTATTTACTTTTGATTCAGCACTTGGTAAAAAGTGTCTACCTGAGTTGGATGCATATTCAGCCTTTATTAATTTTTCGTTTGATTTGATTCCAATAAATGGCGCTCTATGTTCAGTGGCTCACAGCATTCAGTTAGTTAAGTGTATTACAATTCTCTCAATAGATGGCGCTCTATGTTCAGTGATAGAAATTGTTGCCCACAGCATTCAGTTCGTTTTGTATGTTTCGATTCGAAGTCAATAGATGGAGCCAGTGGTATTTTCAGTGATATAAACCAGAAACTTCTCGCTTGCTTGTTAGAATGTATTATTTTTTTTGTCTTCTATGCAGTTTCGTATTTTCTTGAGATATGGCAAATAAAAAAAAAATCTTGTTTTACAGGAGTGCCCGCATCTCCAAAAATTGTGCGCGTTAATTTTTTTATTCCCTTTCAAAACAAACAGGGTGCACAAGATCTACGAACAATAAACAGAAATATCTATCCATTGTGTAAAGTTCCAAGTTTCTTAAAAGAGCCATTCCGAAAAAAAATGTAGGCCTAGATAAAATTTAATGTCAATCTAGCACAAAATTTAATGTCAATCTAGCACAATTGTTTTTCTCACCTGTGCAAGCTAGATTTTGGTATAAAAAATAAAAATAAAAGCCGCCCGCCCGCATGTTGTTTTTGGGTGATGAACTCCCGTAAAACAAGGTACTTTTTTTTGGCCCTATGATTCATGAGGCCTCAAGAAGCACTGAATATTTGTTGTAAAGTTGACACGAGCTGAAGACTGACATAGAATTTGATCCGGTATTAAAATCTGTAAATGATATCGCAAATTTGTTCATTGTACTGTGGTTTGGTTTCTTTATTCGTTCAAGTGTATTTCATTTTGCTGTTGGGTGGGGGGGGGGGGCTATGGAGAAAGCCAATTTCAAGATTGGATTTTTACTCCATAAATTTTTATCTCATTTCAAATCAGGGAAAAAGTATCTGTACGACCTGTAATCCACTGTAATGATCTTGCTGGTTGCTGTAAGATAATGTTGCTGCAGGTGCTGGTTAATTTTTCAAAGTGCTTTAATTAGGTCAAGGTCATTCGTGATAACGCATATAAAACCAACTGCCGAACCGCAAGATGGATTCAGCAGTTGGTCTTATACGTGGGGGGCGATTTCTCACCCCCACATTGTTTCCTAAACAAATCAATGTCGGCTGCATGCTTAGCCACTAGTTACGAAGCCTCCTCTAACACTATAAAAAACGTGTCAGGTTGGCTGCCAACCTGACCAAACGCGGTTCCTGGGCAAGTGTTTCCACCACATGCGTATCGGATAGACCCTTGACCCAATCATTCGAATTTTGTCATCGGTTAGAATAACGCAGTTTCAAAGTCTCAGACCAATTCGCCTTTACGCTTGTGTTTATCTACAAATCTGAACTGGTATCGAACTAAAAAAGGCTTTGACCCAAGCAAGTCAAAGACTTTCTTAATTTGACCCAGTTCTGAAATTGTAGATTATGGAAAACGCTTAATA
>JAHWFP010219208.1:47077-70105 GCA_023313725.1 Lithobius niger
CCATCCCTGAATCAAAACAGACCCGCATACTAGCCAAGCTCTGCAATGGTGGAGGTTGGATCTTTTTTTTAACCCATATGGTGACAGTTAACATCGCAATACCCAGAGAATTTGGCTAAGTCCAAGTCTTGCCAAAACCTACAATGAGGCAGGGTTTTGATTTTTTTTGCCCTTAGAATGGTGATGATTAACATCGCAATACCCAGAGAATTTGGCTAAGTCCAAGTATTGCCAAACCCTGCAATGAGGCAGGGTTTAGATTTTTATTACCCTTAGAATAGTGATGGTTAACATCGCAATACCCAGAGAATTTGGCTAAGTCCTAGTCTTGCAAGACCCTGCAATGAGGCAGGGTTTGGCTTTTTTTCTGACCTTTTTTTTTATTACCCACATGGTGACGGTTAACATCGCAAAACCCAGAGAATTTGGCTAAGTCCAAGTCTTGCCAAAACCTACAATAGGGCAGGTTTTGGATTTTTTTTACCCTTAGAATGGTGACGGTTAACATCGCAATACCCAGAGAATTTTGCTAAGTCCAAGTCTTGCCAAACCCTGCAATGAGGCAGGGTTTGGCTTTTTTTTCCCCTTAGAATGGTGATGGTTAACATCGTAATACCCGGAGAATTTGGCTAATTCCCACCCAAAGAAAACCCCACACCCCGCCGTCACGTGAGACCTGGCATTCGTCGCGGTTTCATACTCAGATTGAGTACCTGAAGCCACGACGAATACCGGGTCCAGCAACAGTGAAGTTTGGGGCTTTTAGTCTTTTCCTGAAAAGTCAGTCACAGTTAGGCAAAGGGAAAACATAATACTGAACAAAGGTTACAAGGTTTATTCGGCATTGGCTGTACAGAGCTATACAAGTTCAATTAAAATTCAGCCTAAAAATCGAGATCCAGGCGATCTTGATGCAGCTGCCAACAAGTTCGTCCACCGTGCCTTCTTCTCGAGCTTCGTCCGTGCACACGTTTGTGACACAAGTGGCGCACCACCAGATGGTCTCGTGCCGTTCCTGTCCTTCCTGCACACCTGGCATCTGCAGCTCCTCGTACTCTTTTCGTGGCGATGACTGGTACCCAAGACGGCTGGAAGTCTTATGGAGCGTGTCTTGCGTACTCGGTTGATAAGTTGGTTTGCCAGTGATCTTCGGTAAGTCAGCTGGAAACGTTTGCCGGCCTTTTCGAGGCCGCAGACCATGACCATGTTGAGCCTGGTGTTGACGAGAATCTGGTTGAGTTTTTGGAAGAAAAGGTAGCGGTTCCATCTAACGACCTCCTACCGACGTAGAACGAGGAAATGAGGTGATTGACCATGTCCATGCCATTCATGCACTCTGTGTAAGTCGTGGCTGCCAATGGGCAAGTGACTAGGTGTTTCTGGCCCCCAATGAGTCTTCCGACGGTACATTTTCCTGCCAAGGGATCAACGTGGGTGCTGAGTAGAGGGACGTCTTGGTGTCACACCAGATGCTCGGCAGTAGCCGGCCGCTCTGATGCAGAATACTGTCGCCGTGCTCCTTCGTGCTCCTTCTTGAATTTTTCGCAACTCCTCCATGAACTCGTATGGCATTCCGGCAGAATTGGCACGTAGGCTCCCGCATCCGAAGGTTCCTAGCTTGGCATAGAGTACCTGAAACAGCAGTGCCGAAGAGAAGCGCTTGTCGCAGACGATGGTGTAACCCTGGTTGAGATAGTGTCGTGTGGTGTAGATCGTTGTGTGAACCATCTTGTTGTTCTTGAGTTCCTTGGTGGGGTTTTGGGCAGGGTCAATGGCCATGTGGCGCTTTTCCAATGTGTGCCTCGTCGTTGAGGATGTAACCGTCGAACGGGTCGCAGAGAGTGAAGTGTTCAAAGCCAGCCTTGCTGGGCTTCTTGGGCTAGTATTCCATGATCTTGGATCATCCAGTGTATGCAGTCATGGACTCGTCTATGCAGAGAACTGCTCCGGGGTTCCTGCACTTGTGGAATGCCTGGTTGATAGCCTCCATCATCGGTCGAACCTTCATTATTGCGTCCATGTCCTCCTTGGCCTTCTGCTCTTCCATGGCTTGCCTGGTCGTGGGCGATGCAGTCTGGGGATCAGTACCAGTGAAAGACGGTTCTGCGGACAGCCAAATGTTGTTCCAAATTTAATTGAACCTTGTTCTGGCCATGGTCGATCTGATGGAGTGGTTTCCCAGGTCTGGGGACGTGGACCAATACTGCGCTATCTCCGGCAAGTCGTTGTAACCCATTATTATCAGTATTCCGATGAAAGCCAGCAACTCGTCTTTTATCAATGGTACCCAAGCGGGAGTGGGATGTGGTTTCTTCTGTTTCGGCAATGTTTGGCAGGCTTGCGTGGTTGTCGTTACTGCTGGGTCTTGGCTGGAGTTGGAGGTGGAAGTGGCCTCTGCTTGTTCCCCTGGTTGAGGGACTTGCGACAATACGACCGTCGAAGGTGTCTCCTTGGCAGCTGGCTCTTGGCTAGAGTTAGACCCTGCTTCTTCCCTTTGGATTTTTGCTGGCTGGATTGGCGACATTGACGACTAGGACTCTGACTGGCTCCTGAGTGTCTTGTCCACCTCTGCACACATCTGCTATAGCACCAACCGTCCTGTGCTCGGATCTTCTGGGGGTTCTGTTCTCGGGTCTTCTGGGGGTTGTACTGGTGGAGCGCTTGGCTGAGACTGTTGTTGGCGGAAACGGTGATTGACATATTGGGTTATCCTGGCGTGGCACATCTTCTGGAGGTAGCCACTTTGAGGAGGCAATAATCGTGTCCTTTTTTGGTTGGGTGGCTCGGGGACATATTACTTCTATAGATCTTGTCGTACAGTACGACTTGCCAACGTCGTTTCATGGCTTCTAGTTTATTCGATTCCAGTGACGGTGGCGGTGATTATGGGGGTGGTGGCTCGACTACGTTGGCTGTCATTGTGGTGGCTTTTTCTTCCTCCTCCTCTGACGAAACGATGCAGATTACCTCCTCGGATTCTTTACTTATGAATCTACCTGAAAGACCACGAGGGATGGGAACGAGTCCTCTTTTGTTTCGTCTCATAAATGGCTTCGCCTGCGATGTTGCGACTTTGGCTTTTGGCTTGCAATTTTGGGTGGACG
This sequence comes from Lithobius niger, assembly GCA_023313725.1. Taxonomy (NCBI): domain Eukaryota; kingdom Metazoa; phylum Arthropoda; class Chilopoda; order Lithobiomorpha; family Lithobiidae; genus Lithobius; species Lithobius niger. The sequence continues at coordinate 50,182 of JAHWFP010219208.1, forward strand.
ACGAGACCTCCTCCGCTGGTGTGGGACGTAGTAGGACCGACCAACCGGGCTCATATGTGGGCAACGTCGCTTCTGATGATTGCCTTGGCATGGGAGTAGAGGTTTCTGTTAAGGTTGGAGGTCGTGGTGGGCTTTCTGGCCTTGGTGGTCGTGATGGACTGTCTGACCTTGCTGCTTTCTCCTCACTGCTGGACGTTGTAAGGCAGGCGTCGGCATCGTCCTCTGACTCGGTTTCTTTAATTCGTCATCTATCTCATCGTCATCGTTGACTGATTCTTAGCTATTGCCTTCATAGTAGTCCTCATTTTCCTCGCAGTAATATGGGTACTCTGATTCGTCCTCCTCCTCCTCGGCCACATCTGTTTCTGGCATTGACGGCTGTGCTTGGCTTGACCCGGCTTCTTCCATGTGGACGTCTGGTTGCGGTATTCCAAGCAGTGGTTCAGTCGGAATTCCAGTGAGTGGCAAAAACCGGCAGTAAGTGATGTGGGGTGGTGATGGACGTGTTGGTGGAACCAATGACCCGACTGTTGTGTTGGCCACGGCCGATGGCTCCCCGTGAGTCGAAGTCCCTGCATTGCCTTTTGGTCCTCGTGTGTTAGCTGACGTGACGTTCCGTGTGCTGCGTTTGGCATTGCTGGCCCTGTCTTCCATGAATTGCGTCCTTCTTACGATGAAATCTGCAGTCTCCCCGAATAATTCAATAAAAAAATCCAACTCCTTGCTCTTCTTGTTGCATCTGCCAATGTAGCCCATTGGAGGTCCGTTGAAACCATTCTTGTATTGGTACTCGCTCAGCTCTTCCGTTCAAATCCGATGAAGTTGCCTCCGCGTCTTGCCGGCTCTACACTTCTCTACTACAGGGTAGCTGGGAAAGTCGTCCATCAGTGCCTCTGCAGCCATTATAATCCTGTCTGCCCACTTCTGGTCAAAGAAATGATTCGCATGCGGCGGGTAGGTCCTTATAAACTTCTTCGCGTGACCACTGCACATTGCGTCTGCTCAAATGTATGCAAGATCGAGAAGTAGTTGCCATATGACGCAGCGTTGTGCAATATTGTGCAACACCCGCGGAACCCGCATCTGGGTGCGGGATAGCAAGATGTGATTGGACCATGCGGAAACAGCAACCGGTCGTGAAGGGCAATGGGCCTCAGATCGCCAGACACTGCAAGTGATCATCAATTGTGTGGCTTTCGATAAAGCCGCGTGCCGTTGTTGCGAACATGGTGTTTGGCATCGGAAATTAGAGGGCAATGCGGACAAGCCCACGCCTTGCTGCCCGACATGCGGGTTCGAGACCAAAAAACAAAAAAGGCAGGAAACAACATGAGAAAGGAGTGGCAGGGTGGTTGTGGAATGGAGAATGGAATTTCCGAGGGAAAAGCTGATCAATGGACATGTTACATAGATCCCAGTTTACTAGACGTTCCCGAGACAGTGTTGCCGAATGGCTAGGCAAACAAACAAGGATGAACAAAACTACTCTACAACAGAGATTGAGCTACTTTCTCTAGTCTACGCACTGGATCAATTTAGGCCGTATATATTGGGAAGAAAAACTACTGTTTTTACAGACCATGCTAGTTTGACTTGGCTTACAAAGCTAAATAACCCAAGTGGAAGACTAGCCAGATGGAGTTTGAAGATCCAAGAATACAACATAACTATTTTGCACTAACCTGGAAAGTCAAACTCAAATGCTCATGGCTTGAGTCGAGCCTATGTCAAAATAATGATTGATGAGCGAGAGAAACTGGACGGTGAACCAATTTGGAACCGTTGGGAGATTAAAGCAGCCCAAAGAAAGGACCCCAGATATACGAATTTAATCAGACATCTAGAATCCAAGACAAAGGAAAGATTTGAAGGGAAACTGACAGGTCTAATTGAAAGATTTTTTTTTGGATGATGAAGGGTCGTTGTTTTATAGCAGACCAGGCCTTACAATAAATGGAATCACCGAAAAGTGGGATGTGATGGTGGCCCCAGATGTGATAATAAAAGAAATTCTACACATTTTTCATATGAATCCATTTGCGGCACACGTGGGCCATAAGAAAACTGCAGACCGCATATCAAAATTGTTCTGGTGGGTTGAATTTTCTCAAGTGGTAAAGGACTTCATAAAGGCCTGCCCTTCCTGTGCGATGCACAAGGTACCAAAAAAACAAAGAAAGGCACCTATGCAAGAATTCAAACCTATATCAGAGCCTCTAGAGTTTCTGTCTATTGACTTGCTCACAAATTTGCCTCAGAGTGAGCAGGGTAGTCGCTATTGCCTAGTGGTCATTGACCAAGCAACTCGTTATGCTTGGGCAACAGGACTCAAAGACAAGACAGCCAAGAGTGTAGCAAAGGCACTGACTGAAATCATATTACTACCCATAGGAAAATTGTGAGTACTGTACTCAGCTATGGGATCCGATTTCGTGAATTCTCTCCTTCAAGAGATATGCTGGCTGATGGGAATCAAAAAATTAAATACCCTAGCATTTTCCCCTTCCTCGAACGGGAAAACGGAGAGACAAAATCAGACAATATTAAAGATGCTATCACATTTCGCTGACAAGAACATTTCTCTTTGGGAAGAATACCTGCCCTTTGTCTTGGCAGCCTACAATGCAATTGTTCATTCATCGACCTCCTTCACTCCATATGAATTAATGTATGGAAGGCGACGTGAAGAACCCTTTCCCACAGATGTCCATCCAAGAAGAATAGACTATGATGAGTCTCCAACACTTGACAAGCAAATTAAACAACGGATTGAATGGTCTCGAGAATTAGCAAAGGAAAAATCCAGAGAAGCATCAAGAAAATACAAAGAAAATTACGACAAGAGAACAGCAGAAACCAAACTGGAATTGGGAGACCGAGTTTATCTTCATGAAATGCAAACCAAACCTAAGGAATACCGCAAGTTTTGGAAACAATACTCCGGTAGTGGAAAATCATAGCGTTTGTGTCACCTGTAGCAGTCACCATTATGCACATGGACAGCGAGAAAAAGCAAACGGTACACATAAACCGATTAAAGAAGGCATCTGATGATCCATTTGGGACAGACAGTCTTGTGAATAGTGATGAATCTGAAACTGAAGGTAGTAAAGATAAAGGAACAGAAGAACCCTTACCTGCAAGCGAAATGAAAAACCAGAAACAACGTTGTAAGAAAAATTGTGAAACCAAGAATAAACCACAGACTACAGAAGGGACAAGCTCAGAGTTACCAACAAACAACTCAGAAAATGTGAACATGGAAGAATTGTCTTTTTCATGGTTGCCCCCAAATCAGTCTCAAATGCCAACTAATGAAGAATTATTAGCAACAAATTTTCAAAATGAACAACCAACAGGAACGTCAATGACTGAAAATGGGCATCAAGCAGATAGACCCGAAGTTACTGTGCAGATAGACAACGGACAGCCAACCGTTCAAGAGACAGCAATGACACCAAGATATGGCCTTAGGTCTCAAGGACCCTTGGAGGACACTGTTTGGGTACTACCAAATGCCATTTAAACACACATAAAATTCCAAAACACCATAGAGAGAGGAAAGTGTACTTAGATAAAATAATTTTATATTTTCATAAATGTGATCGAAATTAAATTTTAAAGCAACATTTAAGTTTGCTTGACTGAAAGACAACAAGATTTGGTCCAAAATACATGTTTTCAGGGTGTATGTGTTAATGAATGAAATTTCCTGGCCAGGGAATAAACTCAAAATTGCGCAACAATTTTTTCGGACCTGTATGCATTCTGCTTTGAAAGGTCCAAATTTTGAAGTCAGAATTTTTTAATTTTTATTTTCTTAAACAGTTTTGTCCCTTTAATTAAGAGAGCACCGCAACAAACAAGCTAATACTGTATTTCATTTGCACCTCTCTATGTGGCTTGTGGACAGACAAAAAGTAACAGGCATCAATTTGGACTCCTTTTCAGAGTCGTTGAAGCTGAGCGAAAGTTGATGCTCTTTCGTGTAACCAGGAGAGACCAGCCTAACTGTCATTGTCTTTGGCAAGACATGTCAGGTTATCATGACTTCATGCAACCAAAACCTGATGAGCTTTGCGATTGCTGCCTGTCTTCTGATAGTGCAAGGTGTACGACCTGTCTACATTGAAGGTGATGACTCTCCTAATACAGACAGACTAGAAACAGGAGTCATTTTTGTTCCCACAAAACAGGCATTTTTGGAAGGTGGTCACTGGTTTCTGGTTGTAGATGTAAACACTAGAGATTTAGATGTAGGGATAGAAATGGTGATAAAATCACTAAAACTGTTCAGATAAAAATTGTTAATACTAACAATTTCTGGAAATCAGACTATGCTAGTTGATTTTATCGTAAATGATGAATTACAGTACATACACAGATTAACAACAGAAGCCCAAGAAAGACTAATGGTAGTGAAGCTAGCTACACATTTAAATAACAGACATATAGCAGCAGAACAAATAAGGGTCGGACGTCCGAATTTAAACAGAAAAATAAAGTTAAACAGAATTGAAGGTCTAAAAATAAACCCAACAGGAATCATGGGTAAGGTACCTACCCCAACTCCTAATAATATTGAAGAAATGACCTTAAAGCCATTATGGCAAGGAGAAGCAGTGCTAACTTATCGGTTGAAGAGTGAATCAGATACTAAACGTCGCATAATTAATAGAAAGAACAGACAACAAAGAGGTTTGTTAGACTTGGGTGGGAAATTTTGCGCTTTCTTTTTGGGGTAGCAGAAGACGGAAATAAATCAAATAACGGAAATAAATGAACAAGTAGAAATAATGAAAAGGACAATGAGGTCCCATTAATCCGCAATGACAGGTCTATTAATGGTGTTAAATCATTCCTGAGAGCAAGTAATAAAGAATACTGGTACTTTATTGGAGTGGCCAAAAGCTTTAAATGGGGTCGATTCCCGCCTCCGGACACACGAGACAATCTTATGGCTGTCAGTAGCTATTCGCCTTTTGGAATCAACCTCCTTGCATCTCCATGATGAGATTGGATTGCTGGAAAATGCCATAACTCTCCTGATGCTTCGACAGCTTCAACTTATTTTGTCAGTCCAATCACTTTTCGAAGGAAATTGGTAGAAATATAGAATATTTGGCCAATGGCTTAAGTCTAGTGCATGGGACTAGCCTGAGTGATGTACATAATCCAATATCCAATATGCTTTATTGGGGCCTTGGCCCTAGGCCATGCGCCCACCCTGAGAAAAAAAAACATAAGGACATAAGGACTTTGCGACAACAGAGGTTATAACTACATTGTTACCCTCAGGAGATTTGCTACTTTTTGCTAAGTCGCCTTTAGTCTCGACTCAGGGCGAATTCCAATTTTTTGAGCTTATGACAATTCCAATAATTGAGCCAAAGACAAATATGGCAATGACATAATTATGTAGTACGATTTCCATACATGGGAGTGCAAGCAGAAACGCAACAGTACATATTGTTAACAATTGAAAACATGTTGGATTGTTTGAGAGCAGAGACACACACGTGTAATACACGAGACACAATCAGAAAGTCGTCCTTAATTACTTGTGAAAAAGCTCTATACGTGGGAGATACGTTACAAGCCCATAAACTTTGTGAAAGAAAAGTAATCGAAGACCCCCAACCTACGTTTAGCAGACTAAATAATGATTTGTGGATTTACGGCATTAGCTCTAATTTACAAGCACAACTAATTTGTAAAGATGAACGAAATGCAAGTACAACTGTTAGGAGAGCAGTCTTAAAGAAAGGAGTTGGACAAGTTACTCTGGAGAGAAATTGTGTTTTAGGGGGATTTGGATTTAAGCTGATGCCATATTTTCATGGAAGTTCGCAATTAAATGCAGTAATAAGGTCATATTACATCCCCCCTTGACAAAATATTAAGTACAAGTGACGATGAATTTATCGAAACTTTGGAATAATTCTGATTTTTCACAAAAGCTATCACATCGATTACCATATTTGCTGAATGATGGAGAAATGTTGGGGAACGTAATACGTGAATTACGCACTGCTGAGAATGACTTGAATTCAATAGGAAGTGAGAAGGGGTTAAAAATTCCTTGGTATGCTATTATAGGAGGCATTGTAGCGTTTGTAATCGTTTTAATTGTCATTGGCTGTTACATAAGGAATGGATTGCCAATTTTTCCATTACTATGTAGATTAGCAAAACAAAAGCAGCCGAAACTTTGAAAGCATAATAATGAACACGTGGAACTACAAGTTGTGGTCAGTCATGCAGAAATGACGCCGTTACAAGAGTTTGTCGTGGCTCCAAATGTTGTTGCAGAGCTGTAGATTCCATATTTTTGCCACGAAATGATTTTATAAGTAGCTTTGGACTGTTATTCAAAATACTTGTTTTTTTTTCTTTTTTCTTTTATTATAAACCTTAAATTTTTTTTTTTCATTTTTTAAAAATTACAGTATGCTTATACGACATATACATGAAGTGTTTGGCACACGAGTGTTTGTACTTGTAGGTAGGATGTGTTAGATTTCGTTTCAGGAACGGCATGATTTAGGCTATAGAGCATAAATCAGGTTAGCTTTGATGTTGATTGTCCAGTCACAGTCATAAAAAACGCCTCTCTTATACGGAGAATCATTGCAACAATGGTGCTAAAGAGCAACAATGATTCCAAAGATTCATTGTTACGATGTTTGGCTAAACAGATTTGCATTCAATATGGGTTCTATTATTCTAAAGCAGTATATCTCTATAGATACTCTAGAATTTATGGTAAATAAAATACGTATAAGTAAATTCAATTTTATTGTTAACTTTAACCTAGTTTAGAACTTTAATAATATTTAAAAACTGCTTCAAACTTTTAATTTGGGCTATTTTAAAATTCCAATGGAAAACTTAATCTGAATTTTGGGTTTGGAAAATCAAGGTTTTGAGAGGGGGGGAGAAAATGCAGAGACATTAAAAGTCTGAAGCATTTTTTAACTCTTTTCTACAATCCCAAATATTTGTTTACCTCTCCTTCCAGTTCCAGACTTACATTTCTGAATCGTGTGTGACAACTAGGAAAAATCGTCGGAAGAATATTAATTTTGAAAGTGACTAACTTAATTTTTAGTCTTCTGTACAGCCGAAACGTCTGGTAAGAATATAGCAACGACTTTGTCCGTCCGTTCGTTGACTTTTTCAGTGGTAATCAAGTCGACTTTAATCAAGTGGCTACAGCGAATTCCTATAGTCGCAACTGATCTTCTGTTAACACCAGTCCATCACGATAGGAGGGCGCACACCTCTATCATACATTGCAACAGCATTCTCCATTATACTATAATCTAAAAGTTGTAACCATCACAATTGACGGTTTAAAATGTCCTAGCTTTTATGCAATGTTTTAGATTTTAGGCGTAATTGTCAGCTTTTAGTCCTAATTTTTACTGGCCGTTTTAATTTCGTAAATAACAGCTAATGGAGAATTGGGTTCGAGGTAGGCCATTCATCCATGCAACATGGTGTTGAGATTATTTTACATAAAGCTAATGTGTGTCGTTAACGAAATCCTTTTTTTTTTACAGCTTCGTGTCTTCCTGTAGTGGTTAAATGCGACGATCAAATGTTATTATTTCATTGAGTTACTTCGACAAAGCCTATTATTTATAAGGAAGCAACGATGTTTTAATTCGCTGTGTTTTTTTTAAAGTCCATTTGACCACCATTAAAATAGGCGAAGGACGGATAGACAAAGTTGTTTCTGTAGTCTTCCCTGCCGTTTCGGCCGTAAAGAAGACTAAAAATTAAAACGTGGCAAATTAAAACGTCGTTAATTCCTTATAGATAATAGGCTTTATCAAGCTCAAAACCGGACTGGCTTTAGGAAGCTAAAAACAGAAAGTCTGTCTAGAGATCTCTATAGGTGAAAGGAGCTTGATTTTAAGATGATATGCTTTCTCAACTTAAGTCAATGAAATAACATTTGATCGCCTCATTTAACCACAACAGGAAGACACGCAACATTAATAAAAAAGGATTTCGTTAATGACACACATCATCTTCATTTAACATACTCTTGACACCATGTTGAGACCAATTCTCAACATGAATAGACCAACTCCTGAACCCAATTCTCTGTTCGCTGCTACTTACGAAATTAAAACGCAGATAAAAAAAATCAGGCCTAAAAGCTGAATGTTGGGCCTAAAATTACGTTGCAGAAATCTCGACACTGTGTTGCATAAATGAATAGGCATACTCTCGAACCCAATTTTCCGTTATCTACTATTTAACAAATTAAAACGACAGGTAAACACTAGGCCTAAAAGCTGACAATTTTGCCTAAATCTAAAAATATCCCAAAAGCTAAAGTATTTTTTCACAGCAATTGGTTATGGTGACTATTTTTAGATAGTATAATAGAGTTGTTGTTGTAGTGTTTGATAGAGGTGTGCGCCTCAACAGTTTCATTGAAAACTAGTGGCGGAAGCGAACAGAAGACCGGTTTTGATTAGGCAGTCGCTGAAGCCGCTTGTTGGGTGAGGTGCCCCTTCTAGATCGACCGCGTTGTCCGTGTATGCCTTTGGCCGGTTCCATTAAAACTTAAATTTCGAAGATTTCATGTCGTAGGCTACGCCTTAACAATAACTGTATGTCGTAATATAAAACTGATAACTTCGAATTTATTTTGCGACGTAATATAGGTTTAGTAATACTTTCAAAAGTGATTATTATTAGTTGATATTTTTAAATTGATTACAACATAAATTTACCGCAGTGGCCAGCAATAAATGTTAATAATCTTGGTAACGATTTTAACAGGCCCTTGCACTTTTCAATACGGCCAAGGCGTTAAAACGTCATGCTCCGTGCCTCCAGTCTATCGTGGAGTCAAAAAGTATAAAGAGACGGTTGGGAAGGGGGATGAGCAACAGTCTCTAATACAACGTTTATGCAAGTAAGACCAGAAAATCAAAATTTTACACTTATTTTACAAATCGATGTTTGCCCTCATTTTAACCTATTTTACCCTAAAACACATCCACGTGTTAAATGGACGAGCGAAACAAGACCAATAAAAGCGTCGTAACAAAAAAAAATTATCTCGAAAATTCTGAACAAAAATTGATAATCTGTCCAAAGAAATAAATAATAAATAAATAAATAAATAATTTTATTAAAAGAAATAATGCTACTATGACAGGCCTGTGTTCGTTTATTTGGAAGTAATAACTGAAGGGCATGAATAATTAGTCTACAGAAGTTTTACAGAAAAATTACGTTTTCGTAAGAGTCTTTAAATGCCTAATTTAAGATGTTGACTCAGGAGAACCTTCTTGATCAGCCTCTTGCTCCAAAACTCTGAAAGAGTGTCAGTCAAGCACTGAAACAGGGGCTTGTTTGTCAATTTGCCTCCAAAATGCTTTTTTTTAAAATAACCTTGGGTTACAAGTTTAAAGCTCTTTAAATAGATTGGACATTATCCCAAATATCCCATTATCACAATAGAACGGTGTGAAGATCTTTGTTCTGCGTCGAAATGATAGCACGCACAGAAGTATTGTTATCGTTCTAGTTTGTTACAGGCAACAATTAGAACGTAAACCCTGATAAAGCGAAAAAAAGCGATTTTTTTGACTGTGACTTTACAAAAGGCACTCACGAGAAGACGACATGTGAAGAATCCAGTGATAAGTATCAGGAATAAGAGAGACTGTTTTTTTCCATTAACAGCGTGAAGCAAGTATTCGAGAGTGTTATGACAAACTGTTGTATTTCACACATGAAACACAGAAACACTTGTTTTTGCAGACTGGCGAATTATACCAAAGACCTTGCGTTGCACACTGATGTTCATAATGGGTTTCGAAGTGGCAGTCCTTGATTTGTAGTTAGGTACACTTGTGAGTGTAGTGTGCCCTCTCGAGTATTGCAAGGAAGACTACAGCTGTGATACTGTGACGGGATGCTGTGATTCTTTGAAAGTGTTCGAACAGAGTCAGTGATACAGTAACCTCTGTATATTGTGATGCAGGGTTTCTGAAAGGGCCTACATTTAGTGCTCCCATGCCTGAAAGCACTCACCTACACACATACATGTTATTCTCTTTGTATTCCCTTATGCTACACATTGTGATTTCGAATATGTAGAATTTATTTTAAGGCCAAGTGCTTTCCTCATGCAGTGACTATGGGTGTTGTTTAGGTACTTCATCTTTAAATGGTGCTTGTCTATATTGCACCTTTACTAGGTCAGTGAACACGTCCATTCTTTACAAGGTCGATGGATTGGCTTGTCGTAACTTGACCAGCGCTATGGAAGTAAACAAATCCGACACCTTACTGGCGGCGGACTTTGGCAGCATCTCATCTACAGTGACTCAATACAGAACTCTGCTAGAGGAACATTAACATTGTGTGTGAATTTCCGTTTATGTGTGTGCTTGTTATACATGATGTAATAATAAACTTTATGCAATTAGGTTGCATTACAGTAGATTGATACACTGTTTTCAGTAAATGGGGGAGCTGTATTGGAATGGAATTGGTCCGTTGTAAACCACGGAGAGAAAGGTGAAAGGTGAAAGGTTTGGCCACTGCATGTTGACTTGGGATTTTTTTGTACGTTTGAAAAACCGAGGATGGTTTGGGACCAGAGTGGGGCGGTTGTCATGCTCAGAATTGCCTTACAATATTTTACACATTTTATACACTATGTAATATGTCATCTTTAAAGGTTATCGTGCCTAGCAATGGCTTATAATATCTTACACAATTTTTATATACTGCCTTCTCCATATTTGGGCAGTATAAGAGACTCAAATCGTCACAACGGTCTTACAGTATGCACCGGAAACACAATAGGAAGTTAGGATGGTAAATTAGTACAACTCCACACCCAATCAGGATGCTAAATGCAATGTGTCGTCTGCTCTTTGTGTCCCAAGGATGATGGGAAAAATTTGATGATCGGGAAGCAGTTGGGTGACTAACACAGACCTGAGCAGATATATGCGACAGCTAGCAGTGGATAACAAAGAGAATAACAATACAAAGAGAATGCGTTTCCTGTCGAGTTGAAATGTTTGGAATGCTGGAGTGAATTTACATCAGTCTGGATGTCAAATTTGGGACCATAATTGCGATTTCTTCAACTTCCTGGAAATGTGAGTGCAGGTAAAATTTGCGAAATATCAGGGGTTTATTATCCGTTGGTTTGGTGTGGCTTCAATTGTGTAAACAAGTTAAAGGAAAAATAATAATTATCCTGTTAAGTGAATTTTATTGTGTTGAAAGAAAAGAATTATTGAACAACCATTTTATTGTGACTTCATAAATACGTAAAAATTGCTTATCTCTAAAAGGGAAATTGTGGTTCACATATTAGCCCTTTGGGCATTACTTCTTTGGTTTATAATTCAGAATAAAATTTCTGAAATTGTACATATTATGTTGTTGTTGTTATTAATAAATTTCTCATGGTAATTAAGCCACACCAATTTGAAATATTTTAAGCCTACCAATCAGTCTGAAATTTAACTCAATGTTCATAAAACATAGTCGAACTTAATTGTGTCGGTCGGGTTGTGAATTCAGTAGCCAAACTGGCCACTCAGTATCCTGACAAATAGCATAACAAATTGAATAAGGTAAATTAAGCAAAGTAATAACGACCCAGCCCTCACATAAGCCTCCCTGGGGACATTTCTAGGAGACGTTTTGAACGCAGCAGAGGGATAGGCGCCTGAGTCAGCTTTTAGGTAGCCTGTTGCTTATAATTTGACCACTGCATTTTGATTTACTACTACTCGATGTGGAGTTTATAGCGCTTCTAAAACGACTATTTCCATATGTATTAGGTGTCAAGGGTGATGGAAGAGCTATGAGATACAGCGGACATCTCGAGGTCTCCCCTAGAATTTCGTATAGTAGGGTTACTAAGTGTGGGTTCATTTTCCCCACTAATAGTAGTTTGGAGGGATAAAGTACTAGAAAGTGAAATGGTAGGAAGCGTGGTCTGAGTAACATCACCATCGTCATCAGTGTCATTACCAAGTTTAGAGGAATTAGATGCCATAGGCGTATCCTGTATGTGTCCCCCGGGTGATTGGAAGGTAACTTCATACGAAGTATTAGAGGAAAGGGAGACCTGACATAGGTATGTACTTTGACCAGGGCAATGGGTCCTTGCATTTACGTCCTCAGAAATTTTACGTCTGTGGAGACAGCTATCTTCCCTGTAACGGGGTTGAAGAAGCGATAGGCGTGCCTATCCGGGTCATCTCCTACATGTAAACATGGGATTCCCGTTTGTGCGAGTCTACCTTCCCAGAGGAGTGGGTGTAAGTATATATATGCTAGGCACTCTAATTTCTTGAAAGTTTTAGAATTCGGCACTAATCCCTACCAAAGCTGGTACAGTGACACATTGTCTAAGATAGCTTTCATACATAAATTATTGTGGACTTGTGTGGCTTTTAAGCAGGCATGCCCCCAAAAAACCTCTGGTAAGTCTGTGTCGGTTAAGAGCGCATGTGAGAAAGTCTTAATCGACAAATGTACACGTTCCGAGAGGATATTCTGTTATGGTGTTCTAGGGGTTATGCACATGTTGAGAGTACCATTTTTACAAAGAAAATCCTGTAGTCTCCAAGTCAGGTATGTGATAGCACCGTCGCTCATTAGCCAAGTGAGACGTACTTGTGCCTGGTTTGGCGGCATTGGATTTCATGTATCAGAACATCTGGAATCAGAGATTTCGTTGGGAAAGCATGAGAGAAAAGTGTCCTTGTGCCTACGTCCAGAATGACAAAGGCTATTTTTTCCCATCAAGGCTTTCCTTCCGGCTAATAAGGCATTCATCTACTGACCAAGTATTCACGTGGGGGAAGGGCTGCCCACATGGAAGAACCGGGCGACTCTCACATTTGAACTTGGTGTGGAGACAAATATCACAGTTCAGGTGAGTATCACTTCCCACAGGATACAAGAACTTTGTAAAAGCAGCTGCTCTCTTGAACCTATTGCGTAAAAATTGTTTCCAGAATGAAACTCTCGACCCTGCCTGGTGAAATTCGGGCAAGGAAACTGATCTCAAGGAAACAAAATGGCTTTTCTATTAGACTGGGAGCTACTGCCAGTTTAATCCTAATTTTGAGTCGGAAAGGTTTGAGGTACTTGATGTGTAGGCAGTACACAACTGAGAACAAATAAAAACGATTTCGGCAATTTTTTGACTAATTCAATGCTTACAGGCGTCTCACTTTGACAACTTAAAACTTTCAACTACTGCTGCGTAGTTTCTAATTTTAGGTGGATGGCTCCAATTAGATTCATTCGAAAGGTGGGAATATCTTCTTTACAGCAAGGGTGGATGAAAGGATTTACGACTGTGAGGAGCCGAGCTACTCCTGTTTTACCTTGGCTGGTATCACAGTCACTGTTGGATTTTTGCTCGTTTTCAACTTTCAACTGTGTTTCTGACGTGTATAATTTAGGTGGTTGGCTCAAATAAGATTCATTCAAAAGGTGGGACTGTTTTCTTTGTAACAAAGGTAGTTGAAAGAGTCTACGACTGTGAGGAACCGAGCTACTCTCGTTTTACTAGGGTCTGGTATCACAGTCACCGTTGGATTTTTCGCTCGTTTTCAACTTTTAATTTCTATTGTGACGTGTCTAATTTAGGTAGATGACTTCAATTAGATTCATTCGAAAGGAAGGACTATCTTCTTTGCAATAAAGGTAGTTGAAAGGGTCTACGACTGTGAGGAACCGGGCTACGCCCGTTTTACTAGGGGCTGATATCAGTCGCCGTTGGATTTTTCGCTCATTTTCAACTTACAAATTCTATTGTGACGTGTCTAATTTAAGTAAGCATTTTCAACTATCTTTGTTGCCTAGAAGGCAACCATACCTTTCGAATGAACCTAATTGGAATCATCTACCTAAATTAGACACGTCACAATAACAGTTGAAAGTTGAAAATGAGCGAAAAATCCTGCGGTGACTGTGATTCCAGCCCCTAGTAAAACGAGCGTAGCTCGGTTTCTAAGAGTCGTAACCCCTTTCAACTACCCTTGTTGCAAAGAAGACAGTTCCACCTTGTGAATGAATTTAGCCTAACTGGAGTCATCTACCTGAATTATACACGTCACCATAGAAAATAAGCGAAAAACCAACGGTGACTATGAAACCGACCCATAGTAAAACGGTCGTAGCTCGGTTCTTAACAGTCGTAGACCCTTTCATCTACCCTTATTCCAAAGAAGACATTCACACCTTTCAAATAAATCTAATTGGAGTTATTTACCTAAATTAGACTCGTCACAATAGCAGTTACAAATTTAAAATTAGCGAAAAATCCGACGGTGACTGTGATACTAGCCCTAATAAAACGGCCGTAGGTTTGTTCCTAACAGTCGTAGACCCTTTCAACTACCTTTGTTGCTAAGAAGACATTCCCACCTTCCGAATGAATCTAATTGGAGCTATCCACCCTAATTAGAAACGATGCAGCCGTAGTTGAAAGTTGTAAGTTGACAAAGTGAAACGTCTCTTAGCATTAAATTAGCCCAAAAATGTCCGAAAATCCATTTTTCTTGGAAACCATAAGAGATATGACAAAAAATGATGGAATGACATTGTAGATTACCTTATTGCAAACAACTTCAATCTCAACCGTTTTTTTGTGTATCACTAATGGTTCTTGCATAATTAGCCAAATGGCAAAATTGGGCGCCATTTTGGCCGCCATCTTTAAGGTCTAATATATTAAATGCGTAATGCCAATGTGGCAACGTGAACAATTCCTTGGATGTAAACAACAACTCCCAAGTGAAAAATAAAAGTTCAAACTGACAAAGTGTGCTCAGTAGCCCTAAATTTCCTACAATTGCTCCTTGACTAATTCATAAGAAACGTGTTTTTTTTATACACCAACACGAATTGTTTGAGAGAAAAAGCTTGCAGACATGCAAATTTAGATAAAATGATGACTTTTTAAAATATTTAGTATAACTTTTGACTTTAGGCTGTTCTTAAGCCCCTTATTGACCACTTTTTACCCATTCTTAAGTGTCATTCCTTTTTCTGTACATGTTATGGAATCTTTTGGTGAAAGAATTTTTCGGGTACTAAAATTTAGGTAATTTGGAGACTTTTTATCGATTTTAATCGATTCTTATTCGATTTATTGACTTAAAGTTGCATTCTTAAGCACCATGTAATTTTTTGTACACCAAGACGAGTTGTTTGGGAGAAAAATGTGCTGACACGCAAGTTTGGAAAAAATGGTGACTTTTTGAAAAGTATTTATTAAACCTTTGACTTTAAGCTGTTCTTAAGCCTCTTGTTGACCACTTTTTTCCATTCTTAAGTGTCATTCCTGTTTCTACACATGTTAAGGAGTCTTTTGGTGAAAGAATTTTTCGGGTACTCAAATTTAGGTAAGTTAGTTACTTTTAATTGATTTTAATCGATTATTAATCGATTTATTGAATTGAAACTTATATTCTTAAGCACCATGTTTTTTTATACGCCAAGATGAGTTGTTTGGGAGAAAAAATTTGCTGGCACACGAATTCAGTTAAAACGTTGACTTTTGTAAATATTTAAGATGACCTTTGACACAACAGGACTGGTTGCACAGCTTAACTATTGCATATTTGTTCTGAGTTGTGTACTGCCTACACATCAAGTACCTCAAACCTTTCCGACTCAAAATTAGGAAAAAACTGGCAGTAGCTCCCAGTCTATGTACTCTTCAAAATACTACACTGGCTGTACAAAAGGAGTCAAATTAAGCATATATGTAAATTCTACCGTATCCTGGTACCTAGGATACCCGACAAATCATCATCATCATCAGACAACATCGGTAAAATTATGTCATTTTTTGTTCACTTACATTAAAAATACACATTTCATCAGACAATTTTGCATTCCGAGCAGACAATTTTACATTTTCAGTGCACAATTTAACATTCTGTATAACAGGATACTTTGGTAAAGTTTGCAGGTATTTTTTTCTTAAATCACGTCTGAATAAAGTATAAATGATGTGTAAATTATATACATCACCTTCGTTTGTGAACTAAGGTTATAAAAATAATAAATTTAAGCTTTCAATAAGTAAATAATTTGTGATATTAAGACGTGCTGTCCTGGGGTGCCCGGTGGGGATAAAAGGCACTAGGTTTTTTTGTGGGAGCAATTGAAGCCAGCATAAATATAACCAAGCTCTTCAAACTATCTTTTGATTTAAACAGTAAAGTCCTGAGATGCCAAGGGATACAAAATGCCCTGGATATGAAATTTCCTGGTACTCATCATTTCGTTGAAACCAGTTAGACCGGTAGAATTTTAATCCAGGTAACTCTACTATGTGTTAATGTACAGTACTTACCTTAAAAGTCTGGTTGCAATACTTACTCGGCTACGTTTTAGCTTTTTGCCTTTTGGTGTGAAGCTCTTTGCTGGTCTTTTTCGCATTTTAACTTTTTATTTTATTTTAGGTAAGCCGTATTAATTTTAAGAGGCTTTCTTTTGCTCCCGTATTTAGATTCTGTTTTGTTATTTGCTGATTTATTATGGAATCACCACCGTCTAAAATTAAAGTGCCACGGTAGACGCTGCTGTTAAGCTGGTAAAGAGCACGTCATCTCCAATAATGCTTACACGGTTTATCTTTATTACAGAGTTTCTTTCCAAGATTTAAAATATTTATAAAAGGGTTTCAAAGGCATTCAAAGGATTTTGTAGCGAGCGTTAACCCTTCCACTAATCTGCCCGCCAAATCCCTTAGGTCCTATGTCTGCAGCAGCTGGATACCC
This sequence comes from Lithobius niger, assembly GCA_023313725.1. Taxonomy (NCBI): domain Eukaryota; kingdom Metazoa; phylum Arthropoda; class Chilopoda; order Lithobiomorpha; family Lithobiidae; genus Lithobius; species Lithobius niger. The sequence continues at coordinate 66,993 of JAHWFP010219208.1, forward strand.
AGGAGGTCACCCACCCAAGTATCAGTCGGGCCCAATGCTGCGTAACTTCGGGGATCAAAGGAGGAACGGCATTTCCAGCACAGCAAGGCCGCAATTCAAAAGCATTCAACTGCAACCCAAACAATCATCCGTAGCAATAGCAGTTCTCAATAATCAAAAGATCCTTGGCTCCCACGCCGCCTACTATGAAAATTTTGTAGCTAGCACGTCTAGCACATACTACAACTGCAAACGCTAATTTTTGTAAAGTTGGCACACAATTATATTCAGAGGAAGTTAGCTTGGTTGTGCATGTTGCATTAAAATAATGCTAAAACTTTCATAACCTTTAGGTCTAATTTTTAATGTCCGTTTTAATTCCGTAAGCGACAGCATCCAAGAAATTAGTCCTATTGCATTCTAGGTTATGCGGATTCATTCTTGCATCATGGGATTGAGAGTTCAGTTTCCATAGCAATCGCATGAATCTGGAAATTATTTTACGAAGCCATCCTACTGCTCTCTGTTGCGGTTTAAACACGTCGTCAGCCATTTCATTTTGTTTTATAAAAGCCATTTCCTCATGCAGCAGCGATTTGAGTTATAACATTTGGGATTCCCACAGAGAGTGGAAACATCAGTTAGATAGCATTGTTTGGTAAATTCCTATAAGCCTTTTTTTTTTTTTACATGAAATGAATGTCAGTCTTTAAGTAGTCTTTTTGTATATTTCCATTCGTATGCCTTCCTATAGTGGTTAAAATAACGTCAAATTTGTTTCATCCTCATGACATTTGTTCATGATGTCATAGTTTGTTTATGCAATTTGTATTATGCCTGAACAAACTTTTCCTGATAAAACTATGACGTCATGTAAAGAAAATACTGTGGTGCCATTTAGTGGTAATAATATCGTTAACCTTTCTAGCTTGTTCCCAGGTTCATGAGGACGTGCCAAAGTTTTACTCAATCATTAAAGAGGTATGTGGTTGTTTGTTACGTTAAATGGTATTGTTTACAGCGTTCCTTTCCTTGCTGTGAGCAAGCGGCACAGAGAAATCAATGGTGCTGTATGCTACAGACTTTCATTTGATAGCACCCCGCCTTTAAGCATCAAAATCTTGAATATGGGACTGCTTTAAAGAATACAAAGCAAAGTTAAGCACCAATGAGCCACAAAACATATTATTTTTTGGTTGTGACAGTCAGTCACTCTACAGGAAAAACATGGAGAAAATCTGTTAGATGATTTGTATCTGACGTGTGTAATATGTCTGTAAATTAGGACAGGCAGCTAATTTGACACTTGCCCAGCCGAAGCCATTAGGCTATTTTTTTTAATAAGGACAGAGTTTGAATATGGTTTAACATTTTCCATTAACACTGGTTTGGGAAAACGTTCTGTGTGTAAATAGAATCTGATTGGTCGTGATGTGCCATCATGAAACAAGATAGCTATGGTTTATTTGTTAACCATTCGGCAACACTGTCTCGGGAACGTCCAGCAAACTGGGATCCATGTAACATGTCCATTGATCAGCTTTTCCCTCGGAAATTCCATTCTCCATCCCACAACCACCCTGCCACTCCTTTCTCATGTTGTTTCCTGCCTTTTTTGTTTTTTTGGTCTGGAACCCGCATTTCGGGCAGCAAGGCGTGGGCTTGTCCGCTTTGCCACCTAATTTTCGATGCCAAACACCATGTTCGCAACAACGGCACGCGGCTTTATCGAAAGCCACACAATTGATGATCACTTGCAGTGTCTGGCAATCTGAGGCCCATTGCCCTTCACGACCGGTTGTGTTTCCGCGTGGTGCAATCACATCCTGCTATCCCGCACCCAGATGCGGGTTCCGCGGGTGTTGCACAATATTGCACAACGCTGCGTCATGTGGCAACTACTTCTCGATCTTGCATGCATTTGAGCAGACGTGATGTGCAGTGGTCACGCGTAGCCGTATATAAGGACCTAGCTGCCGCATGCGAATCATTTCTTCGACCAGAAGCGGGCAGACAGGATGATGGCTGCAGAGGCACCGATGGACGACTTTCCCAGCTACCCCGTAGTAGAGAAGTCTAGGGCCGGCAAGACTCGGAGGCAACTTCATCGGGTTTGGGAGGAAGAGTTGAGCGAGTACCAGGACAAGAATGGTTTCTCCGGACTTCCAATGGGCTACATTGGTAGATGCAACAAGAAGAGCAAGGAGTTGGATTTTTTCATGGAATTATTCGCGGATACAGCAGATTTCATCATAAGGAGGACCAACCAATTCATGGACGACAGGGCCAGCAATGCCAAACGCAGGACATGGAACGTCACATCAGCCAACACACTAGGACCAAAAGGCAATGCAGGGACTTCGACTCACGGGGAACCATCGGCCGTGGCCAACACAACAGTCGAGTCATTGATTCCGCCACCACGTCCATCACCACCCCACATCACTTACTGCCAGTTTTTGCCACTCACTGGAATTCCGACTGAACCACAGCTTGGAATACCGCAACCAGACGTCCACATGGAAGAAGCCGGGTCAAGCCAAGCACAGCCGCCAATGCCAGAAACAGATGTCGCCGAGCAGGAGGAGGACGAATCAGACTACCCATATTACTGCGAGGAAAATGAGGACTACTATGAAGGCAGCAGCCAAGAATCAGACGAGGATGAGTTAGATGACGAACTAAAAGAAACCTAATCAAAGGACGAAGCCGACGCCTGCCTTACGATGTCCAGCAGTGAGGAGGAACCAGCAAGGCCAGACAGTCCACCACGACCGCCAAGGAGAGACAGTCCACCACGACCGCTAAGGCCAGAAAGCCCACCACGACCTCCAACCTTAACAGAAACCTCTACTCCCATGCCAAGGCAATCACCAGAAGCGACGTTGCCCACATATGAGCCCGGTTGGTCGGTCCTACTACATCCCACACCAGCAGAGGCGGTCTCATCGTCCAGCCAAAATTGCAAGCCAAAAGCCAAAGTCGCAACATCGCAGGCGCGGCCATTTATGAGACGAACCAAAAGAGGAATCGTTCCCTTCCCTCGGGGTCTTTCAGATAGAGTCATAAGTAATGAATCCGAGGAGGTAATCTGCATCGTTTCGTCAGATGAGGAGGAAGAAAGAGCCACCACA
>JAHWFP010219209.1:0-14026 GCA_023313725.1 Lithobius niger
TTTAAACACTATTAATCTTATAAGTAACAAATTCTATGCAAATCAGATTTTTAAATACCACTAACCTTATAAATAACTAATTTCAGACTGACTTACTTCAGAGACTTACTTTATAAATGCTGTACCTTTATAAATTAATATTACACATTAATTCTAGTGAGTTTTATATCATATCAAAAACCAAAACTGGTAAAAGGGGCCGCCAAGTTCCGAATGGTTCGGCCTTTTAAAGGAGTGATATCAACACACCCAAACATTCGCCAAGTTAATCGCACCGCTTAATAGTTCGAAGGTGAAAAGAAAACTAGAACATTGCTGCTTTCGGTAGCAATGTTCAAGTTTTCATTTAACGTCCAAAGTATTAATCGGTGCGATTAAGTTGGCGAATGTTTTGGTTTCCCGTTATCTCGGTATCAATGAATGATCACCCTATGGGATTTAACATGGGGATGAGCGGACTAGGTAGTAACTATATAGTAACACATTTACAACGTTATTGAGGGTCAGATTTTGCATTGAAAGCTGCTTTGCTGGCATTCCTACATGAGTTAATTTTTGTCAGGTGGGTTGCTCTCGATTTCAACACAATTTAAGCTTTTGTACCGCATTATTATTTTTATCCAACTACCTGAAATGTACCCAACTCTGCTTCAAGATATAAGTCACTTGACGCTATGGCGTCGCGCTACAATGGTTTACAACCTCGACAATTGAATTGATGTGATGTTTGTTGTAATGTTTGTTGCCTAACTCGGCGCGACACACTAGCGTGTGTCTACATACTTTGTCAATATTAAGTCAATCATTTAACAAAATGACCTTTAGGTCAATCAACAAATTGATTTAATAAAAGAATTAATAATTCAATGAACTTAATTAAGTTAATGGACTTAATAAGCTTGGACAATTCAGAGTAAATCTAATAAATCTATAATTAGCTTAATTTACAGATTGTAAGCAATGGTACACTACTCCTTAACTTGAGCGCAAAATCGCGTTGGTCCCTGTTCTACCTCCTAACCTAACTGAGCATTTCAAACAGAGGGTAGAAGCACTTGCATATGCCAACAAGTTGAAGTAGCTGAATCCAGCCGAGGCCCATTAATGGCTGCTCCCACTCACGGAGTTACAGTATCTTTATCACCGAAACTTGGAAGACGCTGAAGGAATAACCACCAGTGTCAAAGGAGTTGAACGCTACCCAGACATCTGAATGTGTATTTCTTGTACATGGGGTCAAACGATGGATTGTTATGAAGAAGATCTAAATTGACCTATCCTCAATCCTATGCTCAATCCTTTCCTATGCACGAAACCACTGCAGATAAATTTCAGATTTGAGTATGATTAATATTTAATTTTAAGAAGCTTAATTTTGTCGACTAAGACGGGCTCCACCCACTCGTCGCCATTGTCGTGAACTGGTGCTAAGGTTAAAAGACTAGACACAAACTATGAAACTGGGTTAAGAAAAGTGGCACTGCAAACGCTGTTGCTTGAGCACTTACTACATGCGTTTAGGTCACATGAAGGACCTCACACAAATGTGTTACAAGGAAGCTGGTGCACAAAGCAACACCACCTACACACCGGGGTGTGGGTATATTACAGAACACCGTACTAAGCATTGATGCCACAATACCCATGGTGGTTAAGTAGGTAGCTAAATGTTCTATGAAGCTTTGAACTTTACGGGAGATTGCAAAATAGGAGGCTCTTTCATTACACCACCTTGTAATACAGTTTTACATCAACTGAGCCATTGTAGGTCATTGCCATGATGATACAGTGTGATATCGGAGAAAAGAGTAAAAAAATCGTGCGCAGAAAGCCAGATTTTGTAAATAGTTTTATACCTGTTTGGCAATATTTTCAATATTGGTCGCAATACGGGGACTAGATGCTGAATTATGTTGCCTTTCCTTTGATCCTATTACTGGTCTTGAAACCTTTCTGTTACTGTCGCCATGTTGTTATTGACAGTTACGGTTGTCAAGGTTTTAATGCCTATTTCACTCTCCTTCATTATCATCATGAACCACGAGAAATCTTGAGCTCAATAGGCATATCTTTCAGAAGGCGCCCATTGCACTACAACATCCATGGCACTTTAACTAATTTAATTTTCATCAGCTACATTTGTCGACATTCAAAATTTGAAAGAAATAGGAATTTTGCAAGTAGCAGTTTTGCAAGGTTAGGAGTGCCATATATTCAGCAATATATTGTAGGATTCACGTCTATACCAAACTGTGGTAGCAAATTATACACACTATTGTTATTAAAAAAACACTTAAATGTGTAAAATAAGCATGTAAACCTTTAAAAAAAACTTAAAAAGCTTACATAAGATTTTAAAACAAATTTTGGCATTGCTGATGCTTTAAAATACATTAATTAAATTATTGCCCAATCATTAAATAATGGTAAATAACATTAAAGCCATCCTAGTAGATTTGCAAAATGCTTTCGACACGATTGATCATTCTATTCGTTGAAAAAAGTGCAAATCCTATGGTTTGAGAGACAATGTTTGCTGACGATATCTTATTGATTTCAATTAATGATAATAAAAATTTAATGGAAAAACTCTTCAGAATGATTTTGATAACCTTAATAATTGGTTCTTAAAAATTAAGTTTTTATCAGTGAAGTTAAAACAAATTCCATAACATTACCTTACCACATCGGAAATATGAGCCATCAGCTTTAAGCAATAAGTTCCGGGATGTTAAAGACACTGTCAAGGAATGGCACTCAGCCTGTCGCCTAAAAGAAGTGGTGTTGGCCCGTTTACGAATTGGTCAGACAAAACTAACTCCTTTTGAGGAGGTTTATCTCTTCTGAATGTCATTGGTGTCAGCAACCACTTACAGTCCGTCACTTACTTGTTGTTTGTCATCGTCATAAAAGTATTCGTCGCCGTTTCCTTCCGGGTTTTTTTTATTTTTGCAGCAGGTACATATCTATGATAAGATCTAGTTTTGGGGTTTGTTAAAAATCTCTATAACGTGTGGCACCGTGGCAACCCGGACTACTGCACTGTGACTGAGGTTGATGCTAATGTCCTTGCTGTCGATGCACCATTAAGCATCAATTCCCCCTCCTCCCTTTCCATCAGCTTTATTCATTCATTCTGAAAATTGCAAATCGACTAATGATTGAGTTAAAACTTGCAAATTCGTAAAAAATGTCAATGACGCTAAATATTTAGGGCTAACAATCAATTCAGTCTGGATACACAAACATCATGTATTAGTACTGGTAAAAAAAAAATTAAGACAGATGATGCCGATACTTTATAATCTTAAACCACTTTTAAATAACAAAAAGAGGTTAATCGTTATTAAGGCATTAGTTATGAGTCATGTAAGATACGGAATTGCGCCCCCGACTGTCAGATTAGCAAACTCCACATGACACAAACTCAACTTGAAAAAATGTTGTTTTTGGGGAAAAAGCAGTATCTATAAATCTACCATAAGCCTGTTTAAGGAAAGTAAAATTGTGACTGTTACCAGTTTATGGGACTACATAATTATTATTAATAATTATTTTAACTACAAGTACAGAATAAAGGATAAATAAAAATGAAATACTATTTCCACAATTTCCACAGCAAGATATCAAGTTCCAATGATTAAAAATAACTATGGCCTCATGTGTAAAGAACACTACATACCAACAATTTTTAATAAACTGCCACCAGATTTAAGAAACTTAACTAGCTTTAACAAAATAAAGTATTTTATAAAGAAATGGTTAACTGATAATTAATTTGTAAATATACCTACCATTTTACATTACTGATCATCGCTAATTTGTATATGGGTTTTGTTGAGAAATAGTCTTTTTTAACATTGAAGTTTATGCAATTGATTGTTTATCTTGTTTTGTTTTTTATTTTATTTTTGTGGTTTTACTGATTGACGCAATGGCGCTATCATAACCGTGTGTATACACAAAATTAGTTGTTTATTGTTAGTTAAAGATGTAAATTAATTGTGAATGTACCCATACAAGTACTTTTTTGAACTTCGCGATACAAATTGGAAATAAATTATTATTATTATTTATAAAAATAAACCTTAAAATAACTTATAAAGTCTTACCCTTTTTAATATTGAAATTTAAGCTATAAAATTGAAAATCGGTTCTGTGGTTCAACCTCTAGGTGAGAACAAAATTACCCAACAAGTAAACTACAACGTGAATGTTGTAGTCACGTTAAAATAGCATTCAAAAGTCCCTAGGTCTTGTTCAAATATACGTTTCAAGCTATAAAATTTGAGCATCGGTTCATTAGTTCGATCTCCTAGTGTCGTACAGCTGTTACGGGCCAGAATTTGGGCTACTCGTGCACATCGAACTAAAAGCATGAAATTTGGAACACATGTCCTTTTTAGCAGTACAAATCGAACTAGAAATTGTTGGTCATCGGCATCATGGAGAGGACACAGGGAGGCACTGGGGGTTCAGAGGTATCTCATGGGGTTCCATATGTAGTTCGATTTCTGCTGCTACAATGCGTGCTTTTACTACATTCATCAAATTTTTTGGGTCGCGGATGATTCAGGGAGAGGGACGCTGGGAGGAAGCTTTGATGGTACGTCGAGGGTTTCCATGGCTGGCTCGGTTTCTACTGCTAAGAAAGCCTTGTGTTACGACAATGCATGCTTTTAGTACGATCAGCAAGAATTTGTCAGGTATCTGCCTCAAGGTGCTGTCATAAGATACGCTGAGAAGCCTTGGGGATTTCGTGGGAGTTCCATGATAGCTAGTCCGATTTGCATTGCTAATAATGATTTGTGTACCAAATTTCATTCTTTTATCACTATCTACCAGAATTTGCTGGGCAGGCCACAGGCAGGGAGCGAGGAAGCACGGGGGGGGGCATTGGGGGGCCTTGGAGCGTATCTCGTGGGGTTCTATAACTAGTTCGATTTGTACTGCTATGAATAACTTGTGTAACAAATTTCATGCTTTTTGCTCTATCTGCAATAATTTGTTGGCCAAGCTTCAGGGAGCTAGACCGACACCGAAGAAGAAAAGAGTCCAGGTTTATAACTAGGCAGATTTACAGCAGTTTAAGGTTTTGCATAACTGAATATGTCAAGCAGCCATTCGTAGGCACCAAATCCCAACACAGAGTGAGAAAAACTGTAACAATAAAAAATATAAACAACAATGTTTGCCCGACAACACTAATAAACCTGTAGTATGCTACATCCTGACCCCCCCCCCCATTTAAAGGCAAGTTTAAATTTCTAATGTAAACAATAATTGTATTGACCTTCTCAGATTCTACCCTTAGCAGTAGGAATAAGACAGGTTGGAGTTCACCCATCTCTTTCTGGAAATGTCTCCAAGAGTCTGGGAAGTTTCCACATATGTTTGGGAATGTACTGTTCGTGTAACAACACCACATCACCGACTTCAAAGGTACCGGTGTAGCTCCTTGTCTGCTGTTGGGGGGGGGGGGGGGTTAATCCTTGGGGCTATTTCATGGGTGTTCCGCGGCTGTTCGATGTGATTGGTACGAATTACTTGTGTGCCACAATTCAAGCTATTAGCTCGATCAGCAAGAATTTGTTGATCATTACGCTCACGGAGGCTGGGTGTGCGGGGCCACAAGGGGGGGGGGGGGGCACAAGAGGACTTGGGAGGGGAGGAGTATCTCAGCGGTTCCCATTGCTAGTTTGATTTTTACTGCGAAGAATGACTTGTATACCAAATGACGTGATTAAAATCGCAGATTTTTTTGTCGCTTAAAAACTGTAGTATATAGTATGGGAAAAGAGTCCCAACAACAACAACGGATCGGTTGTTGTCAATAAAATTTTTAATGAAGTGATATAGTTACGACACGACCCTAAATACAGAATTTCGTTGATCTATATCAATTCTGGCGAAAGGTAGGGTTTCAAAACTTTACATTTTCCCAACAAGAATAAGAACAACAACAACAATGTTGTAGTCATACTAAAATAGCATTCAAAAGGTCCTGGTCCTTATTTATATAATATACATTTTAAGCTATAAAAATTGAAAATTGGTTCATTGGTTCGATCTCTAGGTGAGAGCAAAATTTCCTCCAACAACAACAATATTGTAGTCATATTAAAACAGCATTCCAGAGACCCTAGGCCATGTCCATACCTACGTTTTAAGCTATAAAACTTGAAAATCGGTTTATCGGTTCGATCTCCAAGTGTGGGCGTCGACTCCCAACAACAACGACAACAACAATTTATTTATTTATGGAAATATTGACTCTACAGGCGCAATAATACCCCATTACAGAATCAAGGGGAGCTCCGCATTTCACAGCGAAAGAATCTTTCACAAGTTTTGATCATAGTGTAAATGTACGAAAAAGATTCAGGTTATGATTGCTATAATAAGTAGGAACGGTATGAATGATGCCATGTAAATATGGCATCACAAAATATGTGACCACAAAATATGGCACTGCATCGATTAGGGAGCAGGTGGAGTGAAAATGCAAGGACGCTTCAACACATCAGGACAATGCACTTTGCCATGAATAAACTTGTGCAGAAAAAGGTCTAATGAGGTCGTATATTGATTGGTGCAATGTTGGCATATCAAATTTTAAACGTAAATTTTCATAAGACAATTATCCCTGTTCCAACCAGCTTTAAACCACATCTCATGAAATTTCGTTGAACTCTTCCTAATTCATGAATCAAGTATTGACGTGAAGGATTCCAAATCATACATGTGTACTAAATTGCGGTAAGTGTTTTAACATCTTTAACAAGTAATAGAGATCTCTTTAAAAAAAACCAAACATTTTGAATGCATCCCTTGTAATTTTTGTATATGTGGGAGTTAAACATAGTTAGATTGAAGAATAATCCCTAAATCGCAAACCTTGTTAATGCGAGTAAGTACAACAACAACAAGAAATGGCCATATTGTGGATGCCGAACGGTTCGAATGTTGTCATTAAAATTTTTAATGCTGTGAAATAGTTACGACACAACCACAAATACCGAATTTTGTTGGTTTATTTAAAATTATGGGCGAAATTATAGGATTTCACAGTTTGACGTTAAAACATGGAGGTTTATACAGAGGCTTACATGAGGACCACTATTGCATAAACTTCCATGTTAAACGTCAGACTTTGAAATTAGCTATTGCAGTCCTTGACGATACAGGATTCGTATCTAAATAGAATATTAATAAACAAAAAACGGATCGTCAAGGGTCTAAAAGTCAATGCCTAAACGGAACATGAACAGGCTTTGGCAGTAAAAGGCTGGTAAACGCTGGACCCTTACTACCCGCTGGTCAGCTTAATGACTTAGTAAATTTTGCAAATCCAACTTTGTACGTCTAAGACGTCTAGCATATGCGGACAGAACGTGTGTATGTGTACGTTTGTAACTTTTTTCTTTGTTCTTGGCATTTCTTTAAAGAGTTTAAGAACTTAATTTTCTTGTGAAGTTAGGCATTTGACTTTTAATGCTTTAGAATTTTAGACTTTCTTTTTTGCGAATTGCGTAGAATTGAGGCAACTGATGAAAACCAACAATGCTCTCTGCTGCGAATATGCATTCCGGAAAAAAAAACATTTGAATCTGACGTGAAGCAGGAAACGCACACCCTATTACCATTGGACCATCTCATGGGTCCATTGGAGGATCTTTCAATCTTTCAAAAAGTTTTCCTTCAACATGTTTCGCCAAAATGTTTCCTATTCTTAAGGACGAAAGCTGATCACCGTGTAGTAAGGGTCTAATGCTTGCCAGCCTCTTACTGATGAAATTTTACACCTAAAACATGACTGTCAAACCTTGTACGTGTTCCTTCTAGGTTTTGACTATTAGAACCATACGCTTAACATTCAACGATCCGTTTTTGTTTATTAATCTGCGTTACTTTGAGAACAGATTATTGGCTTTTGCCAGGACAAACATGTGATTGTGTGGGATGGGCGGTCATTAGAGATTACCAATGACGAGGGAACATTTATTGTTTCAATTGGTCTACTACATTGTGTATGTTCCAAATTTGAAGGAAATCGGATGATAAAAAGCATAATTTCAACTAAGTCATTAGCGTCAACCTCAGTCATGTGCAGTGATACGGGTTACTACTAAGGCACAATTATTACCGAGATGTTAAATAAACCCCAAATATAGATTTTATCATCCCTCAAAAAGATCCAGGACAGGAGGACAGACTTATCGCTCAATTGACATGCTAAATCTTGTGGAAGTTGGAAACGAACATCATCAAGATGGTGACATTCTACAAGCACATGATGTAATGTAAGTGGCCGGTGACAATAATGACATTAAGATGGAATTCCACCCTCAAAAGGGTACAATGTGTTAGGTTGGTGTGACCAATATGCAAATAGGCAAACACCACCTCTGCTCACCGATGAGGGGGACAAGTTAAGTGCCAAACTCCTACAGTGCCTTCTATGCCTGCAACTTATTTCTGTCATGTTTTTTTTCCACAAAGCTTGCTACAACCTCAAATGTTGGAAAGGCGACCGAGGGAACAAGGCCGAGATCCCTTTCGAGAGGAAAGAAAGGGCCCCTTTTGCAGCTGCATCAAAGTGTTCATTACCAGCTATCCCAACATGACCCATGATAGAGCATAAAATCACAGTCTTCTCCTGTCCAGACAGGCGGGAAAGTAGAGTTTGGATTCGCTGTGACAAGGGGTTCCGAGGATTGTACGATGTCCTCATGCAATCATTAAAGGTAATAAAAGGAATGCCCTGAAGGTCAAGGATCCATTCAACAGCCGGACCGAATGCCAAAAGCTATGCCAAAACCACAGTGCAGCCTAATGGAAGGCGATGGGAAACATCACTCCCTCATGCACACAAGCACATGCCACCATCTTCTGACTTCGACCCATCATGAACAGCCGCTGACATCCAATGTAATGATAACACAGTCGCTGGAACTCCTGCAAGTCACTTTGCGCGGATGGAATGAAGGTTTTCGGGAGGACTGCAGATGAAATGTGAAAATGACACTTGGAACATGCCAAGGGGCCACTGGCATCTCCCCAAGCTGAAGATGTGGGGCATTTGAAAGGCCATCTCCCGGCAGGACTGCAGGAGCCTATCACAGAAATCACCTTTACCCATCCCACGTCTGTCAACCCACAAGTCTTGTTCAAGAGCCATGGGTAGCTGGTAGCACTGGGGTGTCAGATTCGATAGGCGTCCTGGTCCCAGCTATACAACTCTGGATTCTTACAGACCCGGGTTCGATCCTGGCCATGGGAAGTGTATATGTACGGGTTTTTTTCCAGTTGTTTCCCGCCCGTTGCTCGAGGGTTTCCTCCCTCATGCGGCAAAAAACAACTCTTCTGATGGTGGTATCTTCCACTTAACATCTGCCGCTTGGGTTTGGGTGGGTGGATGCCTATTTCTATTTCGGCACCCGTTTTATCATATGGTTACAAATGATTTGAACGGCTGAAATATATTATTTCTTATTTTAACATGGGTTTTATTAAATCAACCGACTAAAACTTTCACCAAGTTTATTCCACCAACAAATACTTCAGATATAAAGGAAATAATTACACACTTCTATTGCAGAATAGCAACGTGCAAGTTTTTTCTTTAATATCCGAAGTGTTAGTCGGTGTGATTAACTATACAAGTTCTTTGGTGTGTTGATATTATCCACCATTTGTCTCTCCCAGTATCTAATTAATGAAGTAGAGCGAGTGCAGCTAAATTTTTACAGTATGTTTGTTTCAGAGTTGGGATTAATTACGACAATTATAATAAGATCTACACAAAAAAATTGTAATACCAACTTTGCAACAATTTCAAAAATCCTTAGGTCTAATTTTTGTATACCATTTATTCGAAGGAAGGCTGTAAAGGGAAAGAACATGACAACACAATGTTTATTTGCGCCCAAATCTGAACTCATTTAGGTCAACAATACAATACACAATTTACAAGCTACAGCCATATAACCAAAAAAGCAACGTAGCAAGAGGGGAAGAAGAGGGTGGCAGCACAGACTAAATAAACAGATGTGGCTAAAGATCCAAAAATAATAATACGGAAAAATCGGTTAAAGGACCACAGGAAATTTTAAAAAATAAATAAAACAGAAAACGTGGCTAAAGAACCGCAGAAAATAATACGAAAGATTCGGTTAAGCAACCACAGAGTGATTAAAAAAAAACGGAAGACGTGACTAAGGAGCACAGAAAAACAATGCAAACGACGTGGGGTTAAGAGCCAGAAAGAATAAACGTCAGGTAAAGTGAGCTTTTCTCTCACGTTTATTCATCTAAATAATATCTTAACTTCAGAAGAGCAGAATACAATGGAAAAACCCTAAAGTAGGTTGTAGAGCCTAATGTCTTCTAAGAAATTGATAACCGACCAACAAACATAAGCTAACCGTCTAATTGGGAAGTTTCAACATTACAAAGTAGTTTAATGGTAATAGAACCATTCTTTAACTTGGAAGCTTCGGTGCCAGTTTGGTTTAAAGAACATACGTGTAGAGCAGATGGGATATGTCTTGTTGATAAGCTCTGCCGCAACGGTTTTTGGTTTTATTTTGTAAAATACCGAGAATAAACCAACCAAGTCCACTTTTCCTCCTTTGTAAAATGGCGCCATCTTCTGACAGAGCTTTAAATTTGCTACAATCCCCTGAAAATATTTTTCAAATCCATCCATTTTCACCTTTTAAATGCGTGGGAAATGTTGCATACCATGCAAAACCAGCTAAATCCATCGCAGCTTTTCAAGCAAGACTAGCCAATTGCAACCACAGCTTTATTGTGATTGCTGCAAGCAAAAACAGCTAGATGGTGAATTATTGCTAGCACAAATCAGCCAAATCCATCTATTTTTGAGTAAAACCAGACAAGTCAAAGCTCATTTGCATGCTGAACCTCAATTTGCGACCAGAGATTTTAAAACTATAACCCACGTGCATCTGCTACCTTGCAGTCAGACGTCACAAGCAACTTTGTTGATAGTTGGTTGATATTGTTAATCGCAGACGTTTTTGCCTTTATGTCAAACTAACATTAAGTGGACTTGGTTGGTTTTGCACGACAGTTCCTCATATTGAACTTTGATTCTTTTAATTCTACACGCTGAGAAACAAAACGCTGCATACAGTCAAGCTCAAATTTGTATTCATATGTTCCTTATATTATTCACGTTGCTTACTGTGTACAGAATAAGATTTTGTCCGTTTATGTTACACTTTCAACTGAGCATTGTCTTGTCAAAGTAACCTAGCTACGAAGCGTGAAATAAAAACGGCAAAAGAAATGCGCTTCGTAGATAACGTGGTTTTTTGGCCATGCCCTGTCCTGTTCACAGTTCACGAGAATGTGGGAAAAAAATGAGATTGAGTTTGTTGGAGAGTGAGTCGACCATGACCTCTGGCCTGACTGGAAAAGTGGAATGATTGGATGGTTGGGCGGACGACTGTCAAATTGGAAATTGGTGCCTTATACTCGTGTCCGGATGTTTAGATTGGATCTGCAACTGCCTGAGGAAATAACACTGAGGCAGGCGCCTCATTGGTAAAAGAACTGCAACACCTAACTATACCCCTCCTCAGGCTTCGTCAACTCTACAACTTCCATCAGTTCCCTGAAGGCTTATTCACACGTGAACAACTGACCAACCAACGATACAACACACTTCAAATGCGAGTGACTGACAGTGAAGCATTATGGATAGGCAAGAGCTTATAAATGCCTTCACGTCGTAGGACGTAGGAGTGTCCGCACGTTTTCTAGTTCTAGGCCAGTTAATCAGCATTGCCAGAATCTTGTTTTTTCCACAGCAACATTAAAAGTCATCAACTTTCTGGTATATGCGTCAACAGGCGTTGGTCCAGTAAGCGAGACACGCGATTTCTACGCCAGTCGGTCTTGGCTTGCAGAACCAAGACCGACTTATGCCCCACTTCGAGATCTTTCAACGCTGTTCCACGTGCAGTTGCTTGGGTTAATCGTAGTATGAGTGGTACGTTTGGTGGTCATCATGGCTGAGCGGTGAGAGAGAGTTCAGCCTGGTTGCTGGAGATTTGTAGATCTGGTCGAACCCCTGGAAAAGGGACCATGGAAAAGGGACATGGCAAAAATGTGTTAGCTTTTAGGCGTATTTTACATTTTAGGCGTAATTTTCAGCTTTTAGGCCGAATTTTAACCCACAGTTTTAATTTCGTAAGTAGCAGCTAACGGAGATTTGGATTATATAGTAAGCATATTCATTTTTGCAACACGGTGCGCCTTCGGGCACACAATTACAGTGTTACAACGTAACGTGCAACGTAGCCTATATAGATTAGTGGTAGTAGGGAAGTGACGAGAGAGACGCTGTTGATGAAGCCAACAGCGACTCGTAGTAACTTGACGTTGCCGTGGTAACATGATTTTAGGCCTAATTTTCAATTTTTAGGCCTGCTTTTTTAAAATGCAGCTTTAATTTCGTAAGTAGCAGATATAGGCCTAATGGAGAATTTGGTTCGACGGTAATTCTATTCATTCATGCAACAGTGCGACGAGACTATTTTAAATGAAGCTAAAACCCATTTGTTTTTATTGCGTGTTATCTTAGGATTTCAATTCGACGATCAAACGTTATTATTTAATTTAGTTACGTCGAAGAAGTCTATTAGCTATAAGGAAGTAACGATGTTTAATTTGCAATGTAATTTAACTAACTTCTCACACTGAATCCAACGTTGTAAACCGTGGTCGTCTCTATCTGGTATCATTGCGAAGTTGAAAAAAGCGACGGGCGGGCGGACGAGCAAAGTCGTTGCAGTAGTCTTCTCAGCCGGTACGGCTGTACAGAAGACTAAAATCCTATTTATTAGGTTAAAACTTACAAAACGGTTATTTAACATGTCATGTCCCAGAAAATAGTTATGACCAGTCAAACACAAATGGACGCATGGGATCTGCGACGAAGAACAGAGACAAAACATGTGGTAATATTATCACGGACGTTCAATCGAGCCTTACTGGCTCTTATTTATGCTGCTCCTGGGATAATTAAAATGTACGTATTTCGACTTGTTGGCGTTACTGCAGCAATCCCCCTTCTGTTACGGCGTTTAAAAAACTTATACATCACCATTTCTTGATTTCCTACTCAGGTCACTCCTTTTCCTTCTTTCCCTTGTTCCTGTTGCTGTTGAGACTTTACTCACATTTGGCTTGCTTTTATGGTATTTTTTAGGTCTTTTGCTTATTCCCCCTTTCCTTGCGAATGCTTTTTTCTTTTTTTTTTTCATTCGCTAAAATTGAATTTATTTATTTGTGTACTTTGTTGAACATTTTTAATAATTGTCCTTGGGTAATTGTATTTTGTTCACATGTTAGTGGTATTGTATGGTGGGGTTAGGTGTGAGACTGGTGACAACTTTTTGGTGCCACTTCTTTGTATACTTCTTGTAAATTGTTTGCATTTAGGGTTATTATGAATTTATTTTAAATTTTATTGTTATTACTTTATTAACTATGTAACGTTATTATTATGGTTATAGCATTGTGTTTATATAAACATTATGGTACTCTAAACTTGTACATGAGGTACAATTATGATAATTGAAACAAGGTGTCAAAATTAAACGTAAAAAAATACAAAATGACGTTCCTAACACATAACTACCTAGCTAACAATCTAACAATGTGTAACGATAATGTATTCTAAAAACCCTCCAATGGCCCCCAACAGACCCCACCCAGCACCTCCCTCCATGAGGACTGACCATCAAATTCTTGCAGATCGAGTTGCAAAAATGAGATTTGGTACACAAATCATTCTTAACAGCAGAAATCGAATAACTCATGGAAATCCCCATGAAATACTCCAGGGGGCCCCAGTGTGCCCCCCCCCCCCACCCCCGCCCTTCCTTCCTATCTGAGGCTTGATCTACAAATTCTTGCAAATCCGGCTAAAAACAAGAAATTTTGTATATAAGTCTTTCTTAGCAGTATAAATTAAACCAGCCATGTACCC